>JAJOOH010001184.1:0-97930 GCA_029582605.1 Solanum gracilifrons | reverse complement strand
TTTTTAGAATTTGTTTCACAAACCGCCCCCCCCCCCTCCCTTTTAATTACCTATTTCTGGAAGTAATTTGACTAATTGACTATAATTGTTGGTTAAAGTAAAGTCTAAACCATTTTCCTCGTGGGATCAATCCCAACCTACAAGTTGTGTTCTTTACTTGATAACGATCGCTTATGCTTCTTTAAGGAGGTGTAATTTGAGCGTATGAAATTTTGGCGCCGTTGCCGGGGAAATTTGGCTTTTTGATTTGTTGTAATTACATTATTGAACGTTAGTCAAATATTTCCTAATTTAATTTTTCTCTTTGTTTTTGTCTCTCTCAGGTTCTGACCCTAGTGTATGCCAAGTACACGGAGGCAGGGTGAGCCACTTACTCCTTACGATCCAGAGTTGAACTGAACTTTGCGAAGAATGAACAATCCAGGAGATCCAGTTAATCCTATCGAAGGAAATCCAAGTGATGCAGTTGAGTTACAACAGCCGAGGGTAGTTGGTAGGGACAACATGGTTCCAGCTCACAACAAATTGGGAGATGCATTGAGGGTGCAAGATCTACTAGGCCAACGACAACATGCCAACTATCGTGGCAACGTCAATATAGCAGACTCTGATGGACCTATTCTCCTAGCCCCTCTACCTCCAGGGCACACATTTGTGGTGACTAGTAGCTTGATGTAGATGCTTACAGCAAGGGGATTATTCTCAGGATTGCCATCGGATGACCCACATTCTCACTTAGCTAAGATAAGGGTGGTTTACAAAAGTTGTGTAGGTAGACCAGACTTAGATATGGATGTTTATCGGATTACGAGTGTTCCCTCTATCACTGACAGGCGATGTTGCAGTATGGTTCACTGAGCTTCTTTATAGCTCAATTTTTACATGAAACCAACTGACGGATGTGTTCCGAGCAAGGTACTATCTAGTGTCCAAGAAGTTCAATCACAAAGATAGGGTCAAAAATTTTGTAGCATTACCTGGAGAGTCTGTGAGTAGCTCTTGGGACAGATTCACTGCGTTCGTAAGAGGTGTCCTAAATCACCGTATTGATGATGAGTCACTGAAGGAATATTTCTATCAGGGTTAGGATGACAACAATAAAGCAGTGCTTGATACAATTGCAGGAGGTTCATATGGTGACTGCATATATGCACAAATTTCTGAAAAACTGGAGAAGATCTCTCGCAACAATAAAGCATGGAGCACTAGGAGGTCAGATACTGGGAGAAATACATTTGCCATTCATAATACAAACACCCAGTCTGCGGATGAGATTCGTGAGGAGATGGCTCAGATGAGGACCAAATTGGGGTTGGTATTGAAGCATGTGAGTAGAGGTGCAGAGAAGGCAAATGCTATGGATTACTTGACTAGAACTCCACCACCAGTTGAAGAGTGTTACTATGAAGAGGATACTTATGCGGTGAATGATCAGACGGGGGTTTCCAAACAAACGCCCAAGGATCCAATGCGGAAAATTAGCGCCAAGGTCAAGGAAACCAAGGTCGGAACTATGACAACTACAACCGAGAGGGTCAATATGTCCAGGATGGGAACTTCAATTACGACAACAACTACAACATGAACAACTATGGCAATAGAAACGATCGGGTTGGACCTTTTGTTCCCTCTCAAAATTGGGAATCTGGTACTAGGGAGCTAGAGGCAATATGGCGTGTATTCAAGATATGATGCAGAAGATGATGAGAAGGTTTGATGCAACTGATGAGAATGTGAAGCAAATGAGAAGCAACCTGTCTGGTATTGGTCAAAATGTTGATGCCCACGCAGTGTCAATAAAGCACCTAGAGCAGTAGATGACCCAGTTGTCTACTATAGTGAACCCACGTCAACCTGGTACTCTTCCTAGCAGCACCATCCAGAATCCAAAGAATGACGGTCACTGTATGGCAATTACTACTCGAGGGGGTAAGAAAACCATAGATCCACCTATGCCGTGTGTGGTGGATGTTGAGATTAGAAATGAAGATGATGTGGTAGAGGTTAGAGAAGAGTCTGAGACTACGACAGAGAAAGAAACGGAGATATCTCAGAATGTGGTCCCCATACCTAGACCTCCACCACCTTTTCCACAGAGGTTAGTGAAGAAGACTGAAGATGGTAATTGCAGGTTTATTACTATGTTGAAATAGCTTTCCATCAATGTTCCTTGGATTGATGTTTTGGAGCAAATGCCTGGGTATGCGAAGTTTATGAAAGATATGTTGACAAAGAAAAGGTCTGTGAGTTTTGAAGATGATGATAGATTGCAGCATTGTAGCGCTATTGCTACAAGATCTCTTGTGCAGAAAAAGGAAGACCGTGGTGCTGTCACAATCCCATGTACTATAGGATTGTTACACTTTGCTAAGGAATTGTGTGGACTTGGTGCTAACATCAACCTCACCACATTGTCTATTTATAAGAAGTTGGGTCTAGGGGATCCAAAGCCTACTGCGATGCGACTACTTATTGGCGATGATACCATGAAAATCCCCATTGGTGTACTCCATGATGTGCTAGTAAAAGTGGAGTCTTTCATATTTCCAGCGGATTTTGTGATTCTTGACTGTGAGGTTGATTTTGATGTTCCCATCATCTTTAGGAGACTATTCCTTTCCACAGGTCGTGCATTGGTTGTTATGGATAAGGGATAGATGAAGTTCAGACTGAATAATGAAGAAGAAACTTTCAATATTTGTAGGTCCATGAAGCAGAGTGGTGAGCTCCAAATGGTATCTGCTATAACTTACAAAGTTGAGAGTGGAGTAGAAGTGAAAATTGAAGAGCGACTCGGTGTTAGGGCACTAGCAGCAATTATGATGAATTTTGAAAGTGATGGTATTGAAGAGTACGATGAGTTGGTAGCTGCAATCGAGAGGTGTGAATATCGGTCAAAACAAAAGAAGTATGAGTTAGACATAAAGAATCGTGAGTCTCCATCAGCAAGACCATCTATTGTGGAGGCACCGAAATTGGAGCTGAAGGATTTACCACCACATTTGAAGTATGTATTCTTGGGCAGAGATGACACTTTGCCGGTCATCATTGCGGCAGATCTAAATGCGAGACGTGTAGAGTGCTTGGTGATTGTATTAAAGAGGTTCAAGCGAGCTATTGAGTGGACTATTGCAGATATTATTGGGATTCCTCCCGGTATTTGTTCCCACTAAATACAACTCATGCAAAATCACAAACCTAGTATTGAGCACCAAAAAAGATTAAATCCACCTACGCAAGAGGTAGTTAAAAAGGAGATCATCAAGTGGTTAGATGCTGGAGTTATCTATCCCATTGCAGATAGTAGTTGGGTATGCCCTGTTCAATGTGTGCCCAAGAAAGGTGGGATTACTGTGGTTCCTAATGAGAGAAATGAGCTTATTCCGATCCGGCTTGTGACTGGATGGAGAGTGCATGGACTACCGGAAGCTAAATGCTTGGACAGAAAAGGACCATTTCCTTATGCCATTCATGGATCAGATGTTAGATAGACTTGCTAGTAAGGGTTGGTATTATTTTCTTGATGGTTATTCGGGCTATAATCAAATTTCTATAGCTCCGGAGGACCAAGAGAAGACCACATTCACTTGCCCTTATGGGACTTTCTCCTTCAAAAGGATGCCCTTTGGGTTGTGCACTGCTCCAGCAACCCTCCAGCGTTGTATGATAATGATATTCTCTGATATGGTGGAGGACACTATTGAGGTATTTATGGATGATTTCTCTGTCGTAGGGGACTCTTTTGATCGATGTCTGAATCATTTGGCTGAGGTACTTAAAAGGTGTGAGGATTGCAACCTGGTGCTGAATTGGGAGAAGTGCCACTTTATGGTGAAAGAAGAGATATTTCTAGGTCATAGAATTTCTGAAAAGGGCATTGAGGTAGATAAAACGAAAGTTGAAATAATAGAAAAACTTCCCCCACCTATCTCTATAAAAGGTGTGAGGAGTTTTCTTTGGCATGCATGTTTCTACAGGAGATTCATCAAAGATTTCTCAAAAATTGCACATCCTTTGTGCAAACTACTTGAGAAGGAGTGTAAGTTTTACTTTGATGATGCTTGTCTTAGAGCATTTGGAGAGTTGAAAGAGAAGTTAGTTACTGCCCCTATTATTATTTCACCGGATAGGGGACAACCATTTGAGGTAATGTGTGATATAAGTGGCGTGGCGCTTGGTGTGGTATTGGGACAGAGGAGAGAAAAAATTCTTCACCCTATTTACTATGCTAGCAAGGCTCTAAATGTGGCCCAAAAGAATTATACTGTGACTGAACACGAGCTTCTTGCAGTGGTTTACGCATTTGAAAAATTTTGATCCTACTTGCTTGGTACCAAGGTCAATAGTACACACTGACCACTCTGCATTGAGATATTTGATGGCAAAGAAGGATGCAAAGCTGAGGTTGATTAGATAGGTATTATTGCTGCAAGAGTTTGATTTTGTGGTAAAAGACAAAAAGGGGCCTGAGACTACACATACCAAAGGCAAGAGGCACCGTTCTAGTCGCATCGAGGAGGAAAAAGCCCAATAGAGACAGCGTAGGTAGGAGAAGGAGGCTAGGAAGGCTTCAATTTTAGATGGAAAGTTGCACCAACAGAGGGTGCGTGAGAGTATTGCAGGGGCATCGAGTTCTGCCCCAATAATAGAGGTCCTTCCTGTCGTAAGGGACGTTGTGAGCCCCATTGATGGTGCGGTTATAGTGACCGAGAGCACTACTGAGGGTGCTATGATTGTTGATGTGGGCACTACTGAGGGTGACCCAAGTATGGTTCCAGCGGGCTCCGGGAAATCAGACTCACCCGCTTGTTGATGATTCTTCGGCGCAATGCGCCACATGTTTGCTTCACCCAATCCATTATCTTTTACTATTTTTGTATGCATTGGGGACAATCACATCTATTTTTTTTGGGGGTGGGGTAAATGGATTGTGAGTGGTAGGGTGAAGTCTAAATAACCCAACTCATACATCCTCTCTTTGGGGTTTTCTGGCCTGTGTTCTTTTTCCCAAAGAGACTGTTTAATTTCTATTGAACCGGCATGTGTTAGGATCGTATGTGTAGAAGCATGAAAAAGAATGAAGCATGATGGCCTATGAAAAATATACCCGTCCAAATTTCCTTTTGTGAGCTAGAATTGGTAGGCTAAGACAAGCTGAATATGTTGGCTCTGAGTATGACAATAATGAATCAACTTGATGGCATGACTTACGCTGAAACTTGAACTGGGTAATCTGATAATGAAACTATGTGCAAAGAGTGTGTTAGAATAGTTGATTGTTCAAGCATTTTTTGTGCAAAACTAGAACTTGCCCGATTAGTCCTGCTAAAAAAATTCAATCTAGAGGTTAGGAAGTGATCATAGGCCATTGTTCTGATAAGTCCACAAATTGCCTAAAGAAGGATCCAACCAAATAAAATAAATGCTCCCTTTGATCCAAATGCTTTGAGCCTAAAATTAGAGCATTTCTTTCTAATCCCCGAACTAACTTTCCCATAATCGACTATGTTGGCCCCGGGCCCTCCTTGGACATGTGCACCTTGACTTAGGCCAAAAGCCTAAGTTGAGGGTGGCTAATGTTAAAAGTAACTTCTATCTTGGCCCTGACCCAACATCGGGTATTGTGCACCTCAACCAATGGAAAATCCATAAGTTGAGGGTGGCTATGAAAGAGGAAATCGAAAGAATTGTGGGTATTAAAAGAGTTTGATGTTGAAAAAGAGAGGAAAGGATGCGACTTGTTGAAAGCTAAAGAAAAGCATTATTATAAAAAAAATATAAAAAAAATAATATTTTTTTAAAAAGCTACAAGGTTTAAAGTCACATCCGTGGTTGAAGAAAATCAAGGGAAAGAAGGCACAATGGTATGATGACAAAAATAGGGCAAAAAGAGGTTGAAAGCCTAGTGTAATGTCAAGGAGGGTATAAAGTCACAAAGAAGTACCCAAATGTACAACACCTGACCCTGAGCCTACGTTACAAGCCAAGAAAGTCCTATAGTGATGTTAGAATCTAGTTTGGAGAGTCTACGCAATGAAAATAAGGGCAAGCCTATGGTACTGAACACTAACTGTACTTGAAGTTACTTCTGAGCGTGAGTGTTGAATGAATCCTTGTACTCAAAATTCATAGTCATTGTGTGAAAGAAAAGGCATTTCGTTTGAAGTAAGGCCACTAGTTACATTGTCGAAAAGTTAGTACTTTGGTGATAGTGAAACCGTGTATGTTGTGTGTTGGTTGGTCGATCGTTGTCATGGTTTGATCCGCATGAATTAGTTTGTCAAGTCTAAGAGAACAAAGTTTGCACCCGGAAAGTGAGTGGAATAGAGAGCCATGTGATTGCTTGTGCTGGAAATGCTTGCTTCTATACAAGTATCGTTTAGAGTCTTACTGCGTCGATTGAGGGAAAACAACGAATTTATGTTGAGAGTGTTGATATACCGTGAGTTTACGGTATTTCTAATACATTTCACTTACAAGTTGTGTGTGTCTAGGGCCTTTTTGTATTGGTTTTTATGTGTTTTTATCATATTTTGCATAAAAGATGTTCAGGCGCGGAAGTAAACAGACAACTGAAAGAAATGCAGAAAAAGGGCATCTACGGAAGTGATCTACATACCGTATATCCATTGATGCTCTGTGGATGGTGGTCGTAGATCAGCAGGCAAGGCATGAAAGGCAAATCAGGGAAATCTGACAAAGTGTGGAACCACGGTGGCCATTGACGGTCCGTAGATGGATCTACGGACTGTACTGTTGATCCGTAGATTGATACTGCTAGGGTTCTAGTACCTGATTTTTGAAAATTCCAAGTGTGGAGCTACGAAAGGGGATTGACGGACCGTAGATGGATCTACGGTCCGTCCTGCAGTTCCGTCGTTTGCTTCAGAGAAGTTGAGTTTTGGAAGCTGAAATATTCTCTAAGTCCTGGCTGACGGAAGGGACTCAAGGACCGTAGATCCATTGATGGTCCGTGAGTCAGTTTCGTGGAATGAAGACGCATCCCTAAACAAACTTTTCTTATTTTGTTTCCCTTTTAATTTCGGACTTATTTTTCTATAAATAGGGCATGTAAACCTCGTTTTTGGGGGTTAGACATTAGTACTTTAGTTCTATTTTGTGACTTAGGAGATTATTCTTGCAAACCTAGCAATTATTAATTTCCTAAGTTCGTTTTGAAAATTTGTGTGTTGCAATTCAAGTTGAATTTCTGGGTTTATTATTCTTCTTAAGGAAGTTCATAATTCTTTCATCTATAACAATGAATTGTGTTTATATGATTATGGGTAACTAAACTCCACAACTAGGGTTGTGGGAACCATGAGCGAGTAACAAAGTCTGAATAGTAAATAAGAAATTCTTGAATAGTATCTTGCATGCATTGATAATTCTTTCGTTTAGAAGTCTTTTTAACGAGTGCACGCATTAGAGCTTGCCTTGTTGCTAGTTGCCGGACCAAGGAGGTAATCAACAAGAAAAGAATTATCAAAATAGATTTAGTGTGATACTATCTAATTGGCTAGTGTCGATTGGTGCGAAGTAATAACTAAGTCAAACATCGATTATGATGTTTAATATGAGGTAGAGGTAAGGGTTAGTAAATTATACACACGTAGCCGGACCAAGGTGCGGGGTAAAATTCTCTAGATGCCGGACCAAGGATTCAGAGATACCTAACTTATCACTTTGCATGTAGTACACTAGGAAAGGATTGCTATTACTAGGAATACTGTGTTATGAGCTTGTGGGGAACACGTATACCCTAGTTATTTCTCTCATCTTGATAACAATTAAAATTGACTTTTGATTACTGATTGAATTTTCACAATTTGTTTCACAAAAACCCCCCTTTTAATTACTTGTTTCTGGAAGTAATTTGACTAATTGAATATAATTGTTGGTTAAAGTAAAGTCTAAACCAATTTCTTCGTGGGATCGACCCCAACCTACAAGTTGGGTTCTTTACTTGATAACGATCGCTTATGCTTCTTTAGGGAGGGGTAATTGGAGCGTATCACATGTACTGGGCTTCTTGCCCTCATTATCCGTTTTGGGAGGATTTATTGCCTTTGTATTTTTCCTGAAATTTTTCGCTCTTGTTTGTCGGGGTGGCATATCTCTTCCAGCTACTTTCGGTGTAGCCATTTCTGCAAAGGTTTGAGAAAAAGTTAGAAACTATTCAGACAAAAGAAAGGCCGTTCAATTTCAGAATCACTTCACCGAACTAGTTGGCGAAGCGTTCAACTACTTAGGCTGTGCGCTGAGTGCATTGCACATAGAATAAGAGGGTGCAGACAAAGGGCGAATAGGAAGCTTTTTGGCGAGGCGCCGAATGCGTTTGGCGAGATCATGTTTCTCGCCAAAAGTTACAGAATTCAACATCACATTTAGCATTGAATTAAAGGAGAGAGGGGACTTTAGGCAAACCACCGAGTGGTTTGCCGAGCTCGACCTAGCTCGCCAAATGACCCAACGTGCCTACTTTTGACCCAACTTCCCAAATTCAACCCCGCAACCCCCGAAAGTAAAATCAAAACATGCAATAGCCAAATTAGGCCTAGACCCAGCGACACTTATGCATAACCCACGATTTCTCATCCACTATGGGGCACAATTTTTAGGAATTAACTATTTAACTAAGTACGATCAATATTATTGAATCAAAGCAAGTAAACAAAAAATTTAATCCTACCAGAGAAGACCAACATACATCAACGAAGTGATGTCATCGCATTTGAGCACACTTTTTGATAAAAGGAAAGTAGGGCTCAGAAACCAACCTTGGATGGTGATTAACATGCTACTGATATGATAGGCGGCAATGCAATCCAGATCCAAGCATTATTTAATAACCAAAACACAATAGAGATACAATGATATTGAGAATAAAACTAGGTGCGAGTTTGCAAAGTTTGAAAATGAGGGAGAGCATAAGAACTTGAAACTTTTAAACCAAAACCGTCCAATTCTTGCCCACTCGGCGACATTAGTCATGAGCGCCGAACCATTCGACGTCATGCCAAGTAATCAACTTCCTCACCGAGTTTTATAGAATCCCCCAGTTAATGTGGGGATCCAAATGGAGATACAAATCAGGGTCGCTGAGTTGATCGGTTACTCGCCAATTATTTCTTTGGGACCGCCGAGTTTTACAGACCCCAAACCCAAGCTGGGTTTGATCGAACGGCGGTGTGAGTTAGGTAGCCTATTATTTTGGCGACTCGCCAACCGACATTTCCCCTACCAATCTCTTTCTTTCCAAATGTTTCCCTCACTTTTTCCTGCACAATTAACACACCATTATTTTATCAAAGCAACATAAAGCAATAAAGGGTTTTGGGTTGCCTCCCAAACAACGCCTTAGTTAACATCATGGCACGACGCAAGTTAACGCCTAGTCCTCATCCTCAGAGTCGGCCATGGTGTAGCTAGGTGAATCCTCGGCAAACGGTAGATAGCGACCTGATATCAAATGGCCTATATGGGCATCTTGCAACTGAATTGTTATGGAGTTAGAGGTTGACGTTTGATTTAGCATTTCGATGTTGTTTTTCATCTCATTCAGCACCTTTTCTTGTGCTTCAATTTTTTGTTGAATGAGTGAGAGAACTTCATCATTTTGCACGCCCCAATGCTTCTTCTCATTTTTACACTTTCGTAGAGAGAAGTGCTTGTCCTTTTCCATGGCTTCTGCTTCCAACTCCATGACCATTTGGACAGAATGTCTACTTGAGCTACTAGTGCGTCCCACTCATGTTTCTTTTGGGCTTCCTTGTTGGTTTCAACCATGCCATCAATGAGATTTGCTACTACTTCATAGGGATGGTGTAGCATACCACCTGTGAAAAGTTGATCAGTGATACTACTATTTTCAAGCCCAAGACCCCTATAGAAGCATTCCAGTAGCGCTTTGTTGGTCATCCCATGAGATGGACATGGTTCTAGCACTGCTTGAAACTTCAGCCACATTTCTTGAATGGTTTCATCCCCTACCTGTTTGAACGTTAAGAGGTTATCCCTAAGGTTCAACAATTTTAAGAGGGGGCGATCAGTTTGATACCCATAATGATCCTTCATAGCCGTTTTCTTCTTTAATACACAAACAAGCAAAACGAAACTAAAAGTAAAGTAAGTGAACTACAATTAAGAAGAACAAAAAATTTACTAAACTAAGAATTCTCAAATAACAGTAGTCCCCGGCTGCGGCGCCATTTTGATGTTTGTGTAATCAAGACACAACTTCCGATGCAAGTGTCTATGATCGTACAATAGTAAAGTAACCCAACCAAGAGTTGGGGTTGAGTCCCAAGGGAGTGGGCTTGAGAATTAATAGAAAAATAAAATTAAGTTCTAATTAGTCATAGCTAAAAACATTATCGAATATAAACATACTAAATCTAAAGGGTGACACAAGCATCAATTATCAATGGGGATTGTGATAAGTAAGCAAGAACAACAACAATTAAAGAATACTAATCAAGGAGATGAGATTTTTGGGATATGATAGGAATACGAGATAAACTAAACTATTGGGTACATGCTTTTGATAATAAATCCATCAAATATTTGTGACTAGGCTAGACTATAGTGAGGATAAATTCTCTCTCGAGCAACTTACCACGAATCAAATGGGTTTCTCTCGGACACCCACTTGCCTCATGAAGAACAACCTCCGCCTTAGCCCACTCACTATCTCGAGCTGAGTGTGTGGGAGAAGGACTAGGGTTCACTCTCTCAAGATGAACCTCATGTCGACCAACTCCCACCGACCATCAATATAGTAGTTTAGTTTTACGGCCTCTCTCTCGAGCAAGCCAAAAACACAAAGGTCAAATCGCATTTGTAACTATAATTTCATTATGTTCCACCATAACTACTAAACGAAATCTCATTTACACAAAAAATAAACCATCAACAAGTAAGACCCAACAGATAATCTAGCCCATATTCACAAAATCACACCCCAAGAATTGAGGTTTTAGCTAGACATGTAAAAGAGATAGAAATTTATACTAAAATGTGTTTGCATTCAAATGAGTATGAAGATTTAAGTCTCAAAACAAGAAAAGAATGAAGAATTCCCAAGATCCAAGTACAAAATCTTAGAGTTGAAACCCTTCGAATCTTCTAGTTCTTCAAAACCCTCTCCAAGCTTAGAGAGAATATTCTAAGTTTATGTTAAAAAATCAATATTCAAAATCTGATATTAAGCTACAACTCTCAACGAGTATTTATAGTTTTTAAAAATTTATGCTGCAACGGATCATTCGACATCGTTAATCGAGATCGTCGATCAACTCGGCGATTCGCCCTTTGGTAGGTTTCATCACCATCTTGCGTTAACCTTCAGTATCGTCGTGTTTTAGATCATTCGGTGACATAGTACAACTTCGCAGAACTGCTCGGCGATACGCCGACTGCTTCTTTTCACCACCTATTGATCCGTTCTTTCAGGGCTCAGCACCCTCGAACAAAGGAGAGGACAAGACATTTTAGTGATTCGCCGAATGGGTTCGACAATTCTCAGATCTTCATATCTTCGTTCTTTCAGCTGGTTTTGTTCCATTTTGCTAAGTAGTGTCCATGTTTTCCCTCAAACTCCAAATACTTGAACCTTAAGGGTTTTCATCATATATTGAGATACAATATGCATTTGAGGACACTAATTCTATAAAAAAATATAGCCCTAAATGAGTCTAATTTGTGGATTCATCATCCCTACATATGGAATACTTATTTTTTCTTGTGCGAAATGATTCACCAACTCTACGCCGTCTTTTATATCTCCTTCTTCCAGGTTTTCTTGGATCAAAATATGGAGGAGTTATTTCTCTCTCTATGATATCTAGAGGGACAATCCAAGAATCTTCAGGTGGCACCGGGTGAATTTCCTCACAATATGCCATTATGTATTTTTCTACTGAATAATATAGAGAGGAAGTACTCATAAATCTGATTTCCAAAATCGACAACATATTGGGATCGAAGCGTTGCCACGGCATGTGGACAAGGTATTTTGTCCAAGTAAAAAATTCTACACGTAGAAGTTCTTCTTTGTAGATCCACCATAGCAATATCACCATGACCAGTGACACTGAACTTGTAGTTAGCGATTTGATGAGCGAACAACTTTTTGCCCGCGTCGACATACTCTGATACATCTTTTTCAATTGAGGGAACAAATCTATTTTCATAGTGCACCAACTCCATACGCCTCTAGTGAAATAAAAGTGCCACTCTCCTATTTATTTCATCAAATAGAGCAACAATGGGAATTTCTCTTTCAACATCAAACATAGCATTCACTGACTCTACGATGTTTGACGTCTTAATGTTATATTTACACAATAAAAAGTAAAAATTAATCAAAACACATAAAATTACAATAAAGTCAAACGAGATGGTATAGACAATAATGTACCTATTTCCCGAGTAAAATGCCCTGCTCCATGTGTGAAATCCAATGCGTTCAAGAGTTTCAACCACCTTTGGTATCAAATATCTTATTTGATTGAAATGGTCATTGATCTCACATCTATCGTACGCCTTTGCTGCTTTATAAAAAGCGGACATTACCTTTGAATTGTGAAAGTTATTTCTAATATTTTCTCCAAGGTGTCTCATCCAACAACCATAATGAGATGCAGGGTAGATAGTCGAAATCATTTTTCGAATACTTGGATGCCTATCAGAAATGATGCATAACTCATCAGTATCATCTACAAAGCTTCTCAAATTTTGAAAAAAATATTCATATGAGGCCTCGGATTCCTTGTCCACGATATATAAAGCCACTGGAAATATATGATTCTCAGCATCTTGTGCCACCACCGATAGCAAAATTCCTTCATACTTTCTCCTCAGGACTGTCCCATCAACGGCTATTACTTTTCTCATTTCTTGAAAACCAGTTATCCAAGCGGCATATGATACAAAGAAGTACTTGAACCTCCCATTTTCATCGAGCAACAATGCCGTCTTGCTCCCTGGATTTGCAACTTCAAGGATATAACGGTACGCATTAAGCACTGCATACCCGTGCTCATGTGTTCCCCTAACATTAGACTTAGAATGCTCCATGCCCTTATAAATCTTCCAATAGATTACCTTACAACCCAATTCTGTGCGGAGTTGATTTGGCATGTCTCTTGTGGATGGGCCTTTACCATTGGGAAACCTATTTTGAAAGTACTTACCTATGACTTTTGCAGTGGCATGGGGATTATGGCTTGTAAGAAGCTCTGAACCACACGTATGGTACTTTTCATAGATTCTAATGAAAAACCTATCGCTACTTGTAAATTTCACAACTCTCAGCCACCAATTGCACTCTGGATATGAACATTTAAAAGAAAACACAGTACGAGAATTGATCACCTTTTTCAATCTAATATATTTTTTCAAGCAAGCAATTGTCAATGAATTTGCTAGTTCTTCCTTGTTCTTGAATGTCATTCCCTTATAAAAACCAGTTTCATCATTTCAATGTATAGGTGTAGGAGGATTGTTGCTCTCAAAGTTCGGCACTTCATCATTTACAATTTCATCATCGTGATTATTCATGTCCACATTATCAAATTCATAATTTAACATATCTTGTTGGTCTTCTTCTAGATTATGATCCTCCTCGATAGGATTTCCATCCACGTTGACTCTTAATATGGGCGGTCTCTATGCTCCTCCCAAATAAACAAGCAAACTAGGCTGATAAGTTATTTTAAAATGTAAGACCTTCTCATTATGAAAAAACTGGGAATGTAAATCATGACAAGATTTTTCGATTGACAATTGTATCCACATTTTTGGATGACTAAATTAACAAAATCATCATACAAAATATTTCTTTCGACAATCATCCCTACCGACCCTCCCCATTTCTTACCATCCTTCCAACGCCAAATGTATCGATTTTTCTTCTCGACCCATTCACCACAACAATCAATACCTACAAATAATCCCTCCATTTATTTTACCTGAAGAAATTAATTTAAAAAACAATTAGCACTAATGAAGAAATGTGTAAGTCATATGTTGCAACATATGAATATTCTGTGGCGACATGTAGGTCATATGTTGCTACATATAACTGTTATGTTGTGACAAATAAATCACATGTGGCAACATGTGTAAGTTATATTTCACAACATATGGCTATTATGTTGCGAAATGTAAGTCATATGTTGCTACATATAACTTTTCTGTTGCGAAACATAAATCACATGTTGTGACAAAATGTATAAGTCATATGTTGCAAAATATGACTATTCTGTTGTGACATGTAAGACATATGTTGCTACATGTGTAAGTTATATGTTGTAGCTTGTGTAAGATATGTGTTGCAACATATGTCTATTCTGTTGCGATTGAAATAACCTTTCTGCTGCTACATAAGACTATAATTTGTTCCAATAGCCAACTATTGCAACATATATAGCCATCTGTTAGAAATGCGAATGCAAATTATTAAAAAAATTGTGGGTACCTAGATGATGATGAATTCTTTCAAAGAACTGTTGATCTTACTTATCAAAACAATGGTGTCTGAACCCAATCACTTATGAAGTAATTCCAGTTGATACAAAATGAAATCTGGTCCACTAATTAAATTAGCTAAATGTGATTCAAGAAGAAGAAGAAAGCTCAAGGACTAGCAGCCAAGACCAACAATGTACGAAAAGAAGAAGATGAAGAGAACGGGAAGAAAGACAAGCAAGCACGCAAGAACGAAGCAGAAGCAGAATAAGAAGAGGAATACAACGGGAGGCAGGGGAAAAATATTTTATTTCCCATTTTGGTACAACTTGCTGGTGGGTTCCCTCCAGTTTTGGTTCCCACCAAAATTGGTTAAATTAGGTTTTAGTCATTTACCCTTTTACCCCTCATTTAAATCAATGGACCAGACTGCCAACTTATAAACTTGAGGGCAACTACAAAATCCTTAATTATTAATCACATAATTGTCACCTACACTCAATAATTAAGACTTATGTCACCGCCCCTTTATTTTGACACCTTATTGTCACCTTTAATTCAAAGTCCCTAGTAACTTTATGTCCTTCCTTTATAACTCAAATCATGTTTATTAGGTTTAGCTTTAGTAAATTTTAGTCGAATCTCATGTCTGTTTACTAACTGATTTAGGTGCTTGTTTATTTATTATTGCTCTAGTAATTTAGGTATGCTAATGATTAATTTGCCTTCCTTCTGCTCTTGAAATTATTCACTATATAAAATGACCCCCTCCTCATTCTGAAAGGTGGGAACGATAACAAATACTTTCATATACCTCCCAAAAAACAATAAGTGGTTCTTATATTGAAATGTTTTTCTTTGGATTCAGTGGCTTGCTTCAAGTTAGTTTGGATTCAAGATATATTATGGATTAATTGATTTGTCTATAACTGATTAGTGTTCTTGACTCGTTTATTTCTTGTCTTGCCTCAATATGTTATTTAATATCGTATTACTTTAACTATAATGTATAAAGGGAGCATCTGGGTCAATTCTCATTCTCTCTTTCCCTTTATGATGTGATATTCCTTGTTTTCATTATTTATTTGCCTCTGAATGAGTTTTATGTATTCTGTCCATAAAATTAGCCTTATTATATAATCTTTTTCTTGTATTATATATATATACATATATATATTTGTTGTATCTTTCATTGTGATTTAGCAAGGTTTTGAACTTAAAGTTCAGGATGACGAACAGTCGTTAGGGGAAGAGATATTGGCATGGAGGTTTATTTTAATTTATTTTTCTATGTTTGTCTTTATTTTAAGTGTTTCTTAATTAGGTTTTGTATAATCTTGTATTAACTTTAACACTCTAACTATCTATACTGAATAATATTATTTGAGAGCTGTCTAAGGGGGAGGGTTATACACACTAATTTTTTTTAATTTTATTTTATTACGTGTGTATGTTATATATAATTTTCCTATATTAATTAACTAAATAAAAATGCACAAGAATGTCAGAATCTCTTAAATAATTGGTCTAAAATCATACAAGTGCTTGTTTATTTTTTTTAATTATAATTAATTCGCAATCAGTAATGTGTTAAATCTATTTGTTATAACCTGAAAACTATTGGAATCTAGTCTTATATGTCAATATTGTTAAATTTCATAAATTGATTATTAATATAACTAGATATCATGCCAATAGGAAATAATAAATTTTCAAACAATATTATTTGGGCATAGAAAATCAATCATGTAAGCTTAAATTTTAGAGTATCCTATACTTAAAAACTATGCCTATAAGATTTTTCTAAGTTTTTCAGCATGTTAATTAATAAATATTTAATATGATTTTAATAACTTAGGCCTGATAACTAAATTGGCTCAAATAATTAGATATTTTGGCTATTTTTAGAATGATGTATAAAGTGTTAATAATTAACTCTGGTATGTTAACCAATTAGACCAGGTCTTAAAACTAGATTGTTAAATAACCTCTGCCATTTTTAAGTCATGCAAAATGATCGCATTCTCTACCTTAAGAATTGTTTTAAAGCATGCTAATGAGAGGCAGATTTTGCAACAGTTAAAATTATTCACTTTTAATTAATGTCCTAGGTCTCTATCTAAATATCTCTAGATGTTTGTTCTGTCATAAAATCAACTTCAGCCTCTTTATAACTTTTCTGCCTCGCTAATATTATTTAATATATTGCTATGCCGCCCGTTTGTATGTTTGTGTGCACACACTCTAGCCTGAGACATTTCAAAACTTATTTATGTTCGCAAGCATACTAATAACTGAATTAGTGGCCAATTTAACATTTTACATGCTAAATTCTCATCCTAACTATTTTATTTGACGTGTACAGTCTAACTAGGTAACCTATATTTTAATCAAGTCTAAAACCTACCATTTAGTTAGTCAAGTGCCTCTTGAACTTTAAGTTGGGACGCAAGGCACCTCTTAGCTTGTTAGTTTTTAAAATTTCTTTTAGTTTGCCTTAGGCTCTAAATAATAAATGAACTTTTAAAAGGGAGGGTAGGGGTATTTAGTCCCTTATTGGAAATGATGTAAGTTGACTCGAGCAGAAAAATGACAAACCTTGAATTGTCTTAACACACGTAATAAGCCAAACCCTGATCCAAGAATGGATTATTTCATATATGTTTTCCCCTTTTCTTTCTTTTCCTTTCATTGTTTGCATTTATTTGGGGTAGTTATTTAATTAAAAATGTTTTCTCCTATCTAATTGTGTATTTTTTGTTTCCTCATCTATCTCTCTTTAATTGTTTCATGTTAATTATTTGTATTAAATTTATTAGTTTTTATTTATTTTATCACTTAGTTTAGTAAATTGATTAATAAAAGAGTCGTTATTTCATCATGTTGTAACTCCCACATAAATTATATGAGATACGGTCGGGACTCACATTTGTGGAGCTCAAGTGTAACACCCCAGAAATTCTATGACTTAAGTTAGAGCCTCACCTTATGAATAATGACTTAAAAATAGTTGAAATGATGTTTCTAAACCTAAATTAATGCAATTGACTTGGTTTGGAAGAGTAAAAGTCTAAATGTCAAGAAACGACCACGACGTCTGGAAACTAGAAAAGAATGTGTTCTAGTGTGTCCTTAGGTTTTGGGCAGGTTTGAGAGTGTCGTATGATGGTATAATCTTGTGACAAAGTTTAAATTAGGTAAATATATGTTTATAGGGTCAAAATGTTCTTATATGATGCCTTGGGTCCACCTTAAGGGGCCCCGAGGAGGACCCCAACCTGGGCCAAGCAAGCTGCCAAGGCAACTTGCAGATTGCACTTGGAGGGAATAGCTCAGCGTCGCGGACTAGCTCCCCCAAGGAGCAAAGAGTTAGTTCGTGACGCGGTCGTGTCGCGGATTCTAATGTCTCGAAATTTAATTCCAAATATCTTCAGAGAACAGCTCTGAGTCGCGAACGTGCTCCGCGACGAAAATGCAGAAATTCAGAAATCGATTTTTACTTCATTAAAGAGTCCAACTAAGTGAGGGGTATTTAGGGTACTTTAGGGGACGTGTATATAATGATTTTTAAGTCAATTTACCTCACTTTTATCACTCAAACACAAAACCCCAAAGATCAAAACCTAAAGTTCCTCCTTCTCTCTACTCTCTCTCTCTTCTCAAGAACTCCATTGAAGAAGATTGGAGCTTCAAGAAGAAGACCAACTCTTCAAGGTTTCAACTCCAATTTTCATGGTTAATTCTTCAATAAGGTATGGTTGTTTATCACTATTGGGATTCCTTTCCCCAAGAGGCCCCTTCCAGATGAATTTCAAAATCTCCAATTTCTAGGTTTCAATCCAAAAACGTGGGTCTTCTTTCTAAAGTGACTGATGTTATAAACTTACTTTGATTGATGTTATATGAATAATTATGGATGAATTTATGTTGTGTTGATGGTTTCCTGAAGAATTCCCCATGACCCATGTATCTCCTTCTTTTCCTAATTCTAACCCTAGTTTGTGTTGGATATTGATGGAAGGCTATGAATTGAATGTGATGTTATGTAATTCATGTTTGTATGATGATTCTAATCTAGGTTATGTGTAATATCTATGAAATTAGGGTTGAGTCTTTGAATGAAGCCTTGAAGGCTATGAAGGGAATATGTCAATTGCTTATGTTGATGTTGATTATGTTATTACTTCATGAATTACCTTGTATTACGTATTGGTTATGAATTGTTTGGTAATTGAAGTATGGATGTCCTATGAAGGGAAATAAGGTATGAAGGTTGGTTCTTCTTTGAACTCAAGTATGAAAGGTAAATTACTTAGATTGTAATGATGTTATACCTAATGTGTTGTTGTGGTGTTGATGACCTAGTTTCCTCATCCTTAACCCTCTACACTTGAATTAGCTATGAAGTATGTATGTATGTTATGGTATGATTGCTATATGATTGAAAGGTAGTTCTCGTGATTATAATGTAATGTAAAGTGAAAGGTTTACTCACTTTCTAAGTGTTTCTAAAGTGAAAGGATTGTTACTTACTTATGAACACATATGAGCTATTATGGTAAGATGTCTACATAAGAGTCTAGTAAAGGCTAATGTGAACTTATGTGATGAAAAATATTATTACAAAAGGGAATTAGATGCTTAGCACCGAAAGGACATGTAAATGATATGGGGGTCTCACGTTTAGTAAGTCTGGTTTCCCACATGGGTTTCCTCACATTTAGCAAGTCCGGATTACCCACGGTATGTGTTGTCTCATGTGATGGAAACCCTCACGTTTTGTAAGTTAGGGTTTCTAGAAGCATTCTCCTTGACCCTTAACTATGTGCCCACATAGGACTCTAGCTTGGTGGATCCACCTAGATAGCTATGTACGAATGGTTACACCTTAGGCAAGTGTTAACCCTTTCTTTTCGGTATGGGAGTAGAACACCGGATTCCATATAGCTCTCATAGTCAATGTTGGTTATTGCAATATTTCCCTAATGTAAAAGTAAATGAGGGTATGAAAGGTGTGAACTCTTACTAGTGCTTTCTTAAGCGTTTTACATAGTGTAAGGGAGGGTCCTATTGAATAAGGGGCTATGTCTAATGTCGAGATAAGGTCAGCTATTCATAATTAGACTCAAGTGTTGGCCACTGAAGTTGCTAGGGATGGTAGGGTGCAAGTGAACTCCAATGCTAGCACTACCGCTTCTAGGTTAAGGGATTTCACAAGAATGAATCCCCCTACTTTATTTGGCTCCAAAGTGGAAGAGGATCCACAAGGATTCATTGATGAAATTTTTAAGGTTCTAGAGGCTATGAGTGTGTCTTCCCAAGAAAAGGCGGAGTTAGCCGCCTATCAACTCAAAGATGTGGCATAAGTGTGGTATGAACAATGGAAGGAGGGGAGACCTATTAGAGAGGGTTCGATAAGTTGGGCTACATTTAAGACAGCTTTTCTTGATAGGTTTTTTACCCTTGGAACTAAGGGAGAAGAAAATGCAAGAATTCATCAACCTCCGTCAAGGGGGTATGAGTGTGAAGGAGTATGGCCTCAAGTTCGCTCAATTCTCCAAGCATGCTCCTACTTTGGTGTCGGATTCTAGATCTACAATGAACAAATTTATCATGGGGGTATCCGATCTTGTGGTGAATAAGTGTAGGTTGTCTATGCTAATCCCAAGCATGGACATTTCTAGTCTTATGGTTCATGCCGAACAAATTGAGAAGCAAAAGCTTAAGCAAGTTGGTAGAGAATTGAAGAGGTCAAGGGCCGATGATGGAAGTTCTTCTAAGGTTAGGTTTGAAATCCAATATAAGCTAAAGTTCAAAAAGAGGTTTTCCAACCAAGGTCCTCCTAACACTCCAAGGGTCAACAAAGGTAAAGTGTCTACCCCCAAGTCTCAAGAAGGAAGAGGTGGTGGTCCTTATGTTGAGAAGCCTATTTGTACAAAGTGTGGTGGAAAACATGAAGGCAACTGCCTAGTTGGCACGGGTAATTTCTATGGTTGTGGTAAGAGCGGCCACATGAGGAGGGACTGCCCTATGCTAAAGGCTCAAGGAAGGGAAAATGCTCAAGCACAAACAAGTGGCTCGAATCCCGATGCTCCTAAGAAGAATCGCTTCTATGATCTCCAATCCTGATATGATCAAGAGAGCTCTCCGGATTTGTGACTGGTATGCTACAAGTATTTTCAATTAATGTTTATGCATTGTTGGATCCCGGTGCCACTTTGTCTTTTGTAACCCCTTTAGTGGCTATAAAGTTTGATATGCTTCCCGATGTCTTCGATGAACCCTTTTCGGTTTCTACCCCGGTGGGTGATTCCATAGTTGCTAAAAGAGTTTATAGGGGTTGTCCCATATCATTGCCCAATAGAGTCACTTCGGTTGATTTAGTGGAACTTGATATGTTAGACTTGATGTTATATTGGGGATGGATTGGCTTCATGCTTGTTTTGCGTCGATAGATTATAGGATCCGAATTGTGAAGTTTCAATTTCCTAATGAACCCATTTTAGAATGGAAGGGAGGAAATTCCGTTCCTAGGGGAAGGATCATTTCATGTCTAAAAGCTTGTAAGTTGATTTCTAAGGGTTATCTCTATCATATTGTGAGGGTCAAGGATCTTGAGTCCGAGATTCCTTCTTTGGAGTCGGTCCCCATATTGAAGGATTTTCCAGAAGTCTTTCCCGATTACTTACCCGGAATTCCTCCCGAATGGGAAATAGATTTCGGCATAGATTTATTGCCGGATACACAACCCATTTCAATCCCTCCTTACCGGATGGCCCCGACAGAGTTGAAGGAATTTAAAGCTCAACTTAAAGATTTGTTGGATAAGGATTTCACCCAATCTAGTATATCTCATTGGGGTGCCCCAGTGTTACTTGTGAAGAAGAAGGATGGATCTCGTCGTATGTGTATTGATTACTGACAATTAAATAAGGTGACCATTAAGAACAAGTATCCACTCCCTAGGATTGATGACTTATTTGATCAACTTCAAGGAGCGAGTTACTTTTCAAAAATTGATTTGAGGTCGGGTTATCACCAACTTAGGATTAGAGGTGTTGATGTTCTGAAAATAGACTTCCGAAAAAGATATGGTAATTTTGAGTTCTTAGTGATGTCTTTTGGTCTTACAAATGCCCCCGCGGCTTTCATGGACCTTATGAATCGTGTGTTTAGAAATTATCTCGATTCATTTGTTAGTCTTTATTGATGATATCTTGATATACTCTAAAAGTGAAGATGATCACATGAATCATTTGAGGATAGTATTGCATGTCCTCAAAGATCACCAACTCTATGCTAAGTTTAGCAAGTGCGAGTTTTTGCTAAGATCGGTTCCTTTCCTTGGTCACATTGTTTCTAGTGAGGGTATAGAACTAGATCCAAAGAAAACCGATGCGGTCAAAAGTTGGCCTAGACCTTTGAGTCCTTCCGACATTCGAAGCTTTTTGGGTTTGGCCGGTTACTACCAGAGGTTTGTTGAGGGATTTTCATCTATTGCATCTCCATTAACGGCCTTAACTCAAAAGAAGTCCATGTTCAAATGGTCGGAATCTTGTGAAAAGAGCTTCCAATTGTTGAAAGATAAGATCACCTCTGCTCCGGTTTTGACCTTACAGGAGGGCACCGACGGGTTTGTACTATATTGTGCTCTTCCCAAGTGGGTTTGGGTTGTGTCCTCATGAAGCATGGTAAGGTTATAGCTTATGCCTCGAGACAACTCAAGGTGGATGAGAAGAATTATCCAACTCATGACTTTGAGCTAGAGGCCGTAGTCTTTGCTTTAAAGATTTGGAGACACTATCTCTATGGGGTACATGTGGATGTGTTTACTGACCACACGAGTCTTCAATATGTTTTTAGCCAAAAAAAATTGAATCTCCGACAAAGGAGGTGGTTGGAACTCTTAAAAGATTATGATATGAGTGTCCTTTACCACCCCGGAAAAGTAAATGTGGTTGCGGATGCTTTGAGTCGTGTATCTATGGGTAGTGTGTCATATGTGGAAGAAGAGAAAAGGGAGTTAGCCCATGATGTACATAGGCTAGCCCGGTTGGGTGTTCGACTTGAAGATTCCCCAAAAGGAGGTTCATGGTCCGTCATAATTCTGAGTCATCGGTTGTCGTTGACGTGAAGTCTAAGCAACATCTTGACCCTATTTTTATGGAACTAAAATAGTCGGTTCTCAACCAAGCAATAGAAACTTTCTCTCAAGGAGAAGATGGGGTGCTTAAGCACCAAGAGAGGTTATGTGTGCCAGATGTGGATGGCCTAAGAGAGACAATCTTAGAGGAGGCCCATGAGTCCCGATACTCCATCCATCCGGGAGCCACCAAGATGTATCGTGACTTACGTGAGATTTATTGGTTGAACTTAATGAAAAAAGACATAGCAAATTTTGTGGCTAGGTGCTCAAATTGCCAACAAGTCAAAGTCGAGCACCAAGGATTGGGAGGTCTAACTCAAGATATTGATACCCCCACTTGGAAGTGGGAAAAGGTCAATATGAAAATTATGGTAGGTTCGCCTCGAACCCGTAGGCAATATGACTCCATTTAGGTCATGGTGGATAGATTGACTAAATCAGTCCATTTCCTTCTTTTCAAGGTTTCTTATTCGGCGGAAGATTATGATAAGTTGTACATTAAGGAGATTGTGAAGTTGCATGGAGCCCTGTTGTCGATTATTTCGGATAGAGGTGCCCAATTTACTTCCCATTTTTGGAGGTCTTTCCAAAGTGGACTTGGTACTCATGTAAAACTTAGTACCGCATTTCACCCTCAAACGGATTGTCAAGCGGAACACACCATCCAAACCCTAGAGGACATGTTGAGAGCGTATGCCATTGACTTCAAAGGTAATTGGGATGACCACCTACGTTTGATAGAATGTTCCTACAACAATAGCTACCACTCGAGTATTGCTATGGCACCCTTTGAAGCACTTTATGGTAGAAGGTATCGATCTCAAATTGGGTGGTTTGAAGTGGGTGAATTTGCTCTTCTTGGTCCCGAGGTAGTCTATGAGGCTACGGAAAAAGTTCGACTTATAAGGGATAGGTTGAAAATGGCTCATAGTCAGCAAAAGTCTTATGCCGATAATAGAAAGAGGGATCTTGAATTTGAAGTAGGTGATTGGGTCTACTTGAAGATCTTACCCATGAAAGGGGTGATGAGGTTTGGTAAGAAGGGGAAGCTTAGCCCCAGGTATTTTGTGCCTTAAGAGATCTTGAAGCGTGTCGGAAAGGTCGCTTATGAGTTGAAATTGCCCATCGAATTGGCTCTGATTCACCAGGTGTTCCATATTTCTATGTTAAAGAAGTGTATAGGTGACCCAGTGTCCATTCTCCAGGTTTAGGGTTGAATGAGAACCTTTCTTATGCAGAGGTTCTGATCGAAATCTTAGATCGTCAAGTTAAGAAGTTGAGGAATAAAGAGGTTGCCTCCGTAAAAGTCCTATGGAGAAACCACCTAGTTGAGGGTGCAACATGGGAGGCCGAGGCTGACATGAAGTCCCGTTACCCTTATCTTTTTCCTCCTACTCCTAGCCAAAGTTGAGGTTAGAAGTCTCTCTTAATTTGGTATAAATTGAAAATCCTGTGTGTTGATGATTATGACATGATTTCCTTGTATGTTCATATTTTTGTGAAAATTCATGCTTAAGTTGTATTTTGAGTTTTCATGAATTTTGTTTCTCATGGTTGAAATTGCACCCATAGGTGTTGTGTGATGTTGTCTTCATGAGAGTTGTAATGGGCATGCTTGATGTTTTCTTGCTAAAGAAATGTCTTGTTGATTGCTTAATATGTATGTTGATGCTCATTGAATATCGAGAAGGTAGTTCCTCATATACTTATGTTAAGTAAAGATTTTTGAGCATAGTGATGTTGTGGATTAAATTCCTATATGATATGATGATATGATATGGTTGATGTGACTGTATGTTGTGCTGCTAGTTTGAGTCATTGTCTCCCTAGAAAGAAGTCCAAGTGACATTCGGGGACGAATGTTCCTAATGGGGGGATATTGTAACACCACAGAAATTCTATGACTTAAGTTAGAGACTCACCTTATGAATAATGACTTAAAAATAGTTAAAATGATGTTTTGAAACATAAATAAATGCAATTGACTTGGTTTGGAAGAGTAAAAGTCTAAACGTCAAGAAACGACCACGACGTCCGAAAACTAGAGAAGAATGTGTTCTAGTGTATCCTTAGGTTTTGGGCAGGTTTGGGAGTGTCGTATAATGGTATGATCTTGTAAAAAGGTTTAAATTAGGTAAATATATATTTATAGGGTCAAAATGTTCTTATACGACCCCCTCGGGCCACCCTAAGGGGCCTCGAGGAGGACCCCAACCTGGGCAAAGTAAGTTGCCAAGGCCGCTTGCAGATTGCACTTGGAGGGAATAGCTCCGCATCGTAGACTAGCTTCCCCAAGGAGAAAAAAATTAGTTCGCGATGCGGTCATGTCGCGGACTCTACTCTCTCAAAATTTAATTCCAAATAGCTTCAGGGAACATTTCCGCGACGAAAATGCAGAAATTTAGAAATCGAGTATTACTTCATTAAAGAGTCCAACTAAGTGAGGGGTATTTAGGGTACTTTAGGGGACGTGTATAGAATGATTTTTAAGTCAATTTACCTCACTTTTATCACTCAAACACAGAACCCCAAAGATCAAAACCTAAAGTTCCTCCTTCTCTTTACTCTCTCTACTCTCTCTCTTCTAAAGAACTCCATTGAAGAAGATTGGAGCTTCAAGATGAAGAAAAACTCTCCAAGGTTTCAACTCGAATTTCATGGTTAATTCGTCAATAAGGTATTATTGCTTATCACTCTTGGGATTCCTTTCCCCAAGAGGCCCCTTCCAGATGAATTTCAAAATCTCCAATTTCTAGGTTTCAATCCAAAAACGTGGGTCTTCTTTCTAAAGTGAAATTGATTTTATAAACTGACTTTGATTGATGTTATACGAACAATTATGGATGAATTTATGTTGTGTTGATGGTTTCTTGAAGAATTCCCCATGAGACCCTTGTTTCTTCTTCTTTTCTTAATTCTAACCCTAGTTTGTGTTAGATATTGATTAAAGGCTATTGAATGTGATGTTATGTAATTCATGTTTGTATGATGATTCTACCCTAGGTTATGTGTAATTTCTATGAAATTAGGGTTGAGTTTTTGAATGAAGCCTTGAAGGCTATGAGTGGAATATGTCAATTGCTTATATTGATGTTGATTATGTTTTTACTTCATGACTTACCTTGTATTACGTGTTGGTTATGAATTGTTTGGTAATTGAAGTATGGATGTCCCATGAAGGGAAAGAAGGTATGAAGGTTGGTTCTTCTTTGAACTGAAGTATGGAAGGTAAATTACTTTGATTGTAATGATGCTATACCTAATGTGTAATTTGTGGTATTGATGACCTAGTTTCCTCATCCTTAACCCTCTACACTTGAATTAGCTATGAAGTATGTATATATGTTATGGTATGATGGCTATATGATTGTAAGGTAGTTCTCGTGATTATAATACATTGTAAAGTGAAAGATTTACTCACTTGCGAAGTGTTTCTAAACTGAAAGGACTGTTACTCACTTATGAACACATAAGAACTATTATGGTAAGATGTCTACATAAGAGTCTAGTAAAGGCTAATGTGAACTTATGTGATGAAAAAGATGATTACAAAAGGGAATTAGATTCTTGGCATTGAAAGGGCATGTAAATGATATGGGGGTCTCACGTTTAGTAAGTTTGGTTCCCCACATGGGTTTCCTCACATTTAGCAAGTCCGAATTACACACGGTATGTGTTGTCTCATGAGATGGAAACCCCCACGTTTAGTAAGTTAGGATTTCTAGAAGCAATATCCTTGACCCTTAACTATGTGCCCACATAGGACTCTAGCTTAGTGGATCCACCTAGATAGCTATGTATGAATGGTTACACCTTAGGCAAGTGTTAACCCTCTCTTTTCTATGTGGAAGTAGAACACCGGATTCCATGTAGCTATCATGGTCTATGTCGGTTATGGCAATATTTCCATAATGTAAAAGTAAATGAAGGTATGAAAGGTGTGAACATTTAATAGGGCTTTCTTAAGCGTTTCTACATAGTGTAAGGGAGGGTATGGGACTTCTCTTGCACATTGCACTTGTGGGATCCTAAGAGATGGTTGTAGTAGTGTTCTCTTATGATTATGTTGATTATGACTCATGTATGTTGAAGCTATGTTATGTATGATCATTATGAATATGGTAAGTTATGATGAAATATGATCTTATGAATGTATGCATGAACTAGGTTGCTTAATGTGATACTTGGCTTTTAATAGGGTTATGGGGTTCTATTCTTTGCATTGCACTTGCATTTCTTGGGTTTTCTACATGTTGGGATGATATTATATATGTTTGGACTATGATGCTTATTTTGTGTGCATATTGGATTTACTTGGTAAAATGCATGTTTTGACTAAATGTCCTTTTATGCATGTTTCAATGGTGTTTATGCATAGTAGCCATACTTAGTATGTGTGTTGTACTAACCAATATTTTCTCCCTTTTCCCCAAACATTTAGGTTCAGGCCGTTGCGGATTCAAGCTTACTTCTCAAGACACTTGGAGTTGCTTCCCCAAGTTGGTGAGTCCTCAAGTCCGAGGACAAGACCCTATGATCTACCCTCTATGTTTAGTTCTGTGCTTATGTTGAAAGACATTGTTGTACTTTCCCATTTCAAAGATTTCTTATTGATGTATAGGCTAAGTCCCATTTTCGATGCTTCTATGTCTAGATGGTACATTGTGACGAAGTTAAATTATGTTTTTCATCTATGAAGTGAAGTTGAAATTCTAAATAAAAGTTTTAAACTATTCCGTAATTTTATTCTATGATACGTGCTATGACGAATGCTAAGGGCTTGTATAAGACCTCTTCGAGGTCGAATACGCCGGTAACGACTAGGGGGGGTCTTGGATTGTTACATCAAAGGTGCTTAACATCTTTCTCTTGAGGTAACTTGAATCCTTACCTGATCTATAGATTTACAGACTCTTTAATTCAATTTAATTGGTAAGGTTAGAATGGTGCCCTAACACTCTTTT
This sequence comes from Solanum gracilifrons, assembly GCA_029582605.1. Lineage (NCBI taxonomy): Eukaryota > Viridiplantae > Streptophyta > Magnoliopsida > Solanales > Solanaceae > Solanum > Solanum gracilifrons. The sequence continues at coordinate 70,348 of JAJOOH010001184.1, read as the reverse complement.
AATTCGTAAAGTGTTGACTCTTCTTTTAAACAAAACCTAAAAGAGTGGTCAAGTCGTTGCACCAAAACCCATTTTGAGAAAAAATGAGGTGCGACAAAAAGATGACTCTACTGGAAATATAACTAGGTTCTTAGCATTACGTGTTTCATATTTTATTATGTGGGGTTTATTACTTTGCTATTTGTTTGTCTAATTGTTTTATCTGTTTACTTGCATGTTTAATCATTTTTTCCCTTTCCCTTATTCGTTTACTTCAATCTTTAATCATTTTTTCCCTTTCCCTTATTAGTTTACTTTCATCTTTAGTCCTATTCCTTTTTCCTTGTTTGTTTATTTGTATGCTTAATCCATTTCCCCTTTCCTTAGTTATTTGATTTTCTTCCCTTTGCTATTATATGTACGAATGTGTATTTTCTTTTAGTTCTCTTGCATGTCAAACTCTTTCTTCCATTCATTTGTTATTATGCAGTTATTTATTTACTACTTCCCTTAAACAATCTATGTGTTACCAGTTTACACTTAATTCCTAATTGGTACCGCTTTGATAAACTGACATTTCGTTCATACTTCCCCCAATTGGGATCCTCTTCTTTATTTTTGTGATATTGTATCTTTGCACGACTCACAATATTCTTTTGAAACACCCTATACTAGAGAAATGACTGATGAATGGCAGAAGTGAATAGTCTTACTATGGTGGAACCATGTGCCTTCTAGCATAGAATGTGTCATGGTCCAAGGGTACCTGATGAGTCCACAATTTGAACTCATTTAATGCTATATCATTACACGCAATGGTTTGGCACTTGAACCGAATTAATGTCAGTTGATTACGTCAAATATTAAAATGGCTCCGCTGCCGGGGTATGGTATTATTAGGAAATTTGCAGTTAATTACGGTTTTCGTTCTTCTTAGTTGCAGCTTGATGTTTTCGTAATCAAGACACAACTTCCAATTCGAGTGTCTACGATTGTACAATAGTAAAGTAACCTAACCAAGGGTTGGGGTCGAGTCCCAAGGGAGTGGTTTTGAGAATTAATAGAAAAATAAAATTTAGTTCTAATTAGTCATAGCTATTGACATTATCGAATATAAACATACTAAATCTAAAGGGGGTGACGCAAGCATCAATTATCAACTAAAAAAAACAAAAATATACAAAAACTAGATAGAGAGACGGGATTCTTGGGATGTGATAAGAATACGAAATAAACTAAATTGTCGGGTACATGCTTTTGATAGTAAATTGTTGAGTATTTACGACTAGGATAGACTATAGTAGGGTAAATTCTCTCTCGAACAACTTACCTCGAATCGACTCGATTTTTCTCGAACACCGAGTTGCCGCTTTAAGCACAACCTCCGCCTTAGCCCATTCACTCTCTTGAGCTGAATGTGTGGGAGAAGGACTAGGATTCACTCTCTCGATATGAGCCCATGTCGACCTAATACCACTGGCTATCAATTTAGTAGTCTTAGGTTTACGACCTCTCTGTCGAGCAAGCCAAAAACACTAATATGAAATCGTAGTTTCAACTACAACTCCATTAAGTTCATACATAACTACTAAACGAAATCATATTTAAACAACAAATAAACCTTCAACAAGCAAGATCCAATAGATAATCTAACCCATATTCACAAAATCACACCCCCAGAATTGGGGTTTTAGCTAGACATGTAAAAGAGATAAAAATTTAAACCAATATCAGTTTCCATCAACTGGTTATGAATAATTAAGTCTTAAAACACATCAAGAGTGAAGAATCTTCGATAGCCAAGTCCAATTTCTTAGAGTTGAAACCCTTTGAATCTGCAAGGTCTTAGAACAAAGTCTCCAAAACCATGTAAAACTTAAACTCTCTAAAAAATTGTAAGAAATTCCAAAATTGATAGTGATATGATAATAAGCTAGAAATTTAAACAAGTATTTATCGTGTTTCAAAATGTGCTATGAAGGACCCTTCGGCGAAGTTAGTGGGGATAGCTGATACATTCGGCGATCTGCCGTTTGGTCGATTTCATCGCCTTCCTGCTTTAGCCTTTAGCCTCTTCGCATTTTGAGTCATTGGGTGATACTGTACTACTTCGCGGAACTGTTCGGTAATACACCGACTACTACATTTCATCGCCAACTTGACCTTTTCCTTCAGCGCACTGGAACAAAAGGCAATCTCCAATCCGATCGGTGACTCACCAACTGGGCTCGGCGATCTTCAAGCCTTCATTTCTTCGTTCTTTTCAGACCCCTCGTTGCTTCTTGCCAAGTAGTGTCCATGCTTTGCCTCAAACTCCAAATACCTGTAACTTAAGGATTTTCATCAGATATTGAGACAAAATATGCATTTGAGGACACTAATTCTATCAAAATAGAGCCCTAAATGAGTTCAAATTGTGGACTCATCAACACCCCCAACTTAAAGTTTTGCTTGTTCTCAAGCAACTCGAGTTCAACTATTCAAAAAAGGGTGACTCAAACAGTGCTACACAAGAATCAATCATGAATACACACAACAATACTCACAATACTTGCTTCAAATGCAAATTCAAGCTCAACCAAAGTGTTCAAATGCCTTCACACAAAGAATGATTCTATATTGACACAATGGTTCACAGTTTAAAGCTTCGGAAACAAATGCAACGCTCACACTCACATAGATGACCACAATGCATAATCTCACCCATAGGTTTGCCCGTATTTTTCAATCAACACTTGCTTCAGCTCACTCAAGATCACAAAGGTCTTTCAAGGCTTGTTATGGGACTCAGTGCAAAGGTATGGTCATTTAGGCTCAGTGGCTATAGTCCTCATGAAACAAAGGTTGAATAAAGTGCCCTTTCATCGTCTTTCATCATTCTCATTTATGCTCACAAGTAGTCCTATTATTCAATTCCCATGGATAGTTGGAAACCCTAAATTTCTTTGTACTTTCATAACTTTATTCCACAACTTTTTAATTATTTTTCTTTTTCTTTCTTAATTTTTTTTATATGGAGGGGTTTCATTTTTATATACTATTGCTTATTATTATTGTGGTTGTCGTTGTATATATCTGCTCGCATTGTTATGGTGGAGTTATAGTGCTTAGCTATTTATGTTATCATGTGAAATGCTTAGGTTAGCAATTTTCCATTTCTGGTTCTTGGATAGTGAAATCTACAAAGGATACACTGCCTAAATTTTGGCAACTCCTAAGGACTGAACCGCGTGACTTAGATTTTTCATTCGAGGACGAATGTTTCTAAGGGGCGATGGATGTAACACCCCGACTTTTCGAAACGTATAAATTGACTCGTATCTTCGTGGAAAGACCAGGAGGGTGGGTAATAAATTAAGAATAATGTTTTATGTGATATTTTAAGTGTTTAAGTGTTGTATCTCAAGTTTTGAAGTTAGGAAAGTAGCAAAATAAAAGTTGGCGAAAGTTACCGTAAATTGCTTTTTAAAGATTTGTCTAAAATTTGGGTCAAATGTCTCGGACGTTTTCACCCAATCTATTAAGAGTTATGGTCCCCGCGACCTATGAAATCGAAGGTCTACGAGCCAAGTTTCCAATGCATCAACCCGTTCATTCATATGACTTCAGAATGGAGAGATACGCGTTTTCGGAAGACTGCGCAAGCAGGTAGGTGAGGTGGGTCTCCTAGGTCGGTGGAACTTTATATATTTAATCTTCTTCGATCGTTCTTCATTTTCCTTAGTGAAGAACCAGAAAACTCACAAAACCTACAAAACCCACTTCTAGGACAAGCCAAGTTACTGATTTTCGTGACTTAAGTCCTTGACAAAAGTTGTTCTACGCGTTGAGCTCGTCAACATGGTATGATTTGTTTTATTGATTTCCTAGAATATCGTACTTTGGTGTGTGGACAATAGGGGTGTGGGTATATTTTAAAGTTCTGAGATATATTACAAACTTATAATTAAGGTAAGACCCTTCTTTCATCGAATCTAGATTTGATAAGTCGCAAATAGCAATTTGCGACGGAAATACATATCTTTTATAAGATTTTTGTTGTATCTTATATTCTTTTGTGTTGATTATGATCCTGCCTTGTTGTAGTATCAAGGGGGTTTGTGACTAAAGTTATTAGTACACATGAATTCAGCGAAAAAAGTATGTTAAGGCTATTCCCTACTTACAACATGTTTTCTTAAAGCTTAGAAGCAATGTATTTGGGTTGTTATCCTGGATATACTTGTAGCCGTGATTGTTGATTGTTGGTTGCTCGAGTTGATATAATCCTCTCTTGTAAGGATTTTTATTCAGTTAGTAGCGTCCCTATGTTGGACACGACTTAGAGGCTATTTGTATAGGTTGCTTATAACTAAATTGCTCGCTTTTAGCGATTGGATTGTTATTGTTGCCCTTGGGGCTATTATAGTTAGCTGCAGGAATGTGATCTATGCCTAGAAGGGCTATGTTCTGCCTACAGGGCTATATGGATTCCTAAAAAGGGCTATGAGTTGCCTACGGGGCTATATTGATGCCTATAGGGCTATGAGTTGCCTACAGGGCTATATTGACGCCTAAGAAGGCTATGTGCTTCCTATAGGTCCATGTTGTTGGCTAAGAGGGCTATGAGTTGTCTATAATCTATGCTGATGTCTAAGAGAGCTAGGTGATGCCTACGAGGCAGTATTAATGCCTAAGAGGGCTATGACTACCTACGGGACTACCGATAGGGGCATATAGGTTGATTGGCACCTTCCGGACTTATGGGGGCCTAAGTAGGTGGCCTTGCGCGCTGTTTCTACCTGCCGAGATTATGGGGGGGGCTTGGTTAGGTTGTTGTTTTGTTATTTTTGATAAGTTTAGATGTAGGAGCATGTCAATACACTTATCTTATCCTTGATTTATTTATCAAAATATTCCAGTATATCAAGATACCTCATCATAGTCTATTGCCTTTCATACTCTGTGCATTATTTTATACTAACGTCCTATTGCCTTGGGGGCGCTGCATTCATGCATGTAGGTCCTGACAAACGACTGAGTAGACCTCCTCAGCAGTAGGATTGACTTTTATTCGGTTGGCTAGCCCCTTTCCTCCGGAGCTACTAGAGTTGGGAGGTTTGTTACCTTTTGTTGTATATATCTTTATGGGTAGGCTGGGGCCCTGTCCCGCTAATCTTTACTACTCTTAGAGGCTTGCAGACTAGTGTGTGGGGTGTATAGCTACGTTGTGGCCATACTAGCCTATGTTATTGGTTTGCTCAAGCTTGTGAGCTATTTGATGTATTGTGTTGATATATAGCTGCATTTAGTTTTGGTATAGATATCATGGTGGCCTCGACGTCCCAATCAAGACTTCTATGCTAGTTGGCTATTTATTTTTATGATCTTCTAGAAGTAGCTATTTCTTTTATATATCAGTTGACAGGGGCCTTGCCAGCCGAGGGGTTAGTTTTAAGTCGAGATATACTTGTTTGTTTTCTTGATTGTGTGTGGCTTCCATGCGCTAGTAGCAAATGGTTCAGCAGGGTCGGCTCGGGCCTGAGTTTTGGCATTAGGAGACAGTTGCGCCCCTCGAGTTTGGGGCGTGACAAAAAGCATGCATTGTGTTCTTCTTTTTGAGAGTGAGCGTTGTATTTGATTCCAGAATTTAAAATGATTAAACCATTGTGTGTGAATATGGAATCCTTTGTGTGAGGGCATTCAAATACCTTTGTTGAGTTCGAACTTGCATTTGAATCAAGTATAGTGAGCTTGAGAGTCTTTGATAATGGTGTGTCACAACTTGAGCCTTTGAGTGTACAATTGATTCTTGCATGAGTAAGTTGAGTCTTGTGTAGTTATTTGAGACATCCTTTTTGGACTGTCGAGCTTGAGTTTCACTTGAGGACAAGCAAATGTTTAAGTTAGGGATGTTGATGAGTCCACAGTTTGGACTCATTTAGGGCTATATTTTGATAGAATTAGTGTCCTCAAATGCATATTTTGTCTGAATATGTGATGAAAATTCTTAAGTTTCAGGTTTTTAGAGTTTGAGGCAAAGCATAGATTCTACTTGGCAAGAAGGAACAAGGCGGCTGAAAAGAAGGAATAAATTATTTGTTGGGTCTTGCTTGTTGATGGTTTATTTGTTGTTTAAATGTGATTTCGTTTAGTAGTTGTGTATGAACTTAATGGGATTGTAGTTGCAAATACAATTTCAACTTAGTGTTTTTGGCTTGCGAGAGAGAGAGGTCGTAAAACAAAAACTACTTAATTGATAGCCGGTGGTATTGGGTCCACATGGGTTCAGCTCAGAGAGTTAATCCTAGTCCTTCTCCCACACATTCAGCTTGAGAGAGTTAATGGGTTAAGGTGGAGGCTGTGCTTAATGCGGCAACTCGGTGTTCGAAAGAAACCTTGTTGATTCGAGGTAAGTTGCTCGAGAGAGAATTTACCCCCACTATAGTCTAGCCTAGTCACAAATGTTCAACATGTTACTATCAAAACCATGTACCCAATAGTCTAGTTTAACCTGTATTCCTATCACATCCCAAGAATCCCGTCTCCATATCTCCTTTCCTTATATTTTTACTCTTTTTTTACTTGTTAATTAATACAAACCTCCATCAATAATTGACGCTTGTGTCACTCCTTAGATTTAGTATGTTTTTATTCGTTAATATATAATAGCTATGACTAATTAGAGCTTGATTTATTTTTCTACTAATTCTCAAAACCATTCCCTGTGGGAACGATCTCAACCCTTGGTTGGGTTATATCACTACACGCGATCGTTTGGCACTTGAATCGAAATAGTGTCCGTTGATTACGTTGAATATCAGTTACCCCTAGACGTAACATGGCACATAGGACCCCGAAAGAAACAATGTAAGCCACTTAGCATATCATAACATAAGTAAAGAATAATAAAGAGTAAAAAAAAAACACATTTTGAGTCTTAAAATTTTTCATAAAATCAAGCGGAAGTCTAGACTTGTCTCAATTAGCCATCTTCTACAATCGGGTATCAAATAGGGTCACAACCTTTACAACATAGTTTTCAAATGAAAGTACAAGAAATGAAACTAGAACGTCATCATCCGTCCTCGAACCATGAGGACTCACCAAGAAGCAAGGAGAATAGCCAATCCAAGCTTTGACCAAGAAGGAGATCACCTCAAGAACCGGGCCCTACACTTATAAAAAATGCAAAAGAAATATGGGTTATTACAAAAATGCACGAAGTATGATAGTCATGCAAGAAATCATTGAAAACATGCAAAAAAGTACATTTTAGTTGAAAACCATGCACTTTACCAAGTTTAAGATTCATCATGAAGATTATTGTAAAAACATGTGACATAGCATATTCAACATGTACACTATCATATCTTAATGGCAACATACCATAAATACCCTCAAAGCATCCCTGTGCAATGTATGAGTAAGATCCCATCAATCCTACCCACACTAAGGAAAGCTTCTTGGGTAACTATGGTTCATGATTCATATTCTTGTTCATACTATCATAGTAGGATTAGCCTTAAATGACATAGACCATGTGAGCTAAACATGGAATACGGTGTCTACCGCACACCGAAAAAGGGGTTGTCCTAGTTGCCTAAGGTAGAACTATACTCTTAGCTTTGGTGGATCCACTAGCTAAAGACCTGTGTGGACACACAGTTTGTGGGATAAGGATATTGTTTCTAGAAACCCGGAATCAACTAAGGTATAAGGTTTTCATCTCATGAGATAACTACTTTGGTAACCCGGACTCAACTAGTGTATAAGGAACCCATTTGGAAAGCCGGACTCAACTACTATAAAGGCTTTCATTGGGAAGTCAGACTCAACTATCGTATAAGGTTCCATCTCAAATTCATATCCACTCAGTACTAAGTATTAATTCCCATAGATTACGTATTAAGTCTTAACTTAAGTGTATATTCATGGAAGGGTGTCTTGACACTCAATCCAACTTAATTCATACTATAACTCATAGATTCTAGAGGTGAGAGTAGTCTTCCAACCTTAGAATGACTACATGTGACAAACATTCCACATCATATCATATTCAACCAAAATTGTGTACATGAACATAATCATCCAAACAACACAATAATTAGGTCATCAAAATATTCACGTTACTCTCAAAGTGATCTAAATGCATATACATAAACCTCATAATCATACATACTTCTCATGGTATTCCCTTCAAGGACCATAGATCACATTCAACCAACATGTCTAGAATTACTACATTAGACATGAATGATAACATGATGCAATTACTATCATTATTATAAACATAGTTTCATAATACCCCTCTTTCTACAATTCACCCACACATTTAGATCCAATTTGGGAAAATAGGGGACTTCATGGGTTCTTGGGGGAATTCGTCATAAATCATCAATTCAATCATAATCCATCATAAATCAACCCTTAAAAACATTTTGGAAAGAACCCACATGATTGAAGACAAACCCTAACTTTGGGAAAATCACTAATTTTGAAATTGAATTTGGAGGGACTCCTTGGATGGAGATTATCCAAGGATGAAATACTACCATACCTTAGTAATGATTCTTCAAAGAAATTGTGTGAAACAACTTTGATTCTTCAAGCCCTAGCTGCAGTCCTCTTGTTCCATGACTTTTAGAGAGAGAAATGTTGTGTAGAAGATGAACTTTGAGGAAAATCTTTTGGGTGTTTGGAAAATATGAAGTAATTAGGTGTATTTTGACTTTAAATGCCTTATATAGTTACACAAAAAATAATACAAAATGACCTCACTTTGATAGGGATTAAAAAGGAAATTCCCAAAATACCCCCTCATTTAAGTCACCTGCCCAGGGACCACTAGGGGCACCACGAGCCGTGGTCATCACCATGAGACGTGGTCCCATCCGTGGTTTTGAGGCAGTGGCTTGGCACATTATGCCTTTTTGCCCACAAGCCCAAGGCAATCCCACGAGGGTCTCCACGAGCCGTGGAACTAGCCACGAGTCGTGGTCCCTCTTATGGACATTGAGGTAGTGGCTAGGCCACTTGATTTCCACCCTCACACCCCTAACTCTTCTCCACGAGCCTTACCATGAGTCGCGGTCTTTACCACGAGCCGTGAAGTGGTCTGTGAAGGAGAGCGTGTTTTTGGGAACTTTTGGGGAGCTCACTGCCTAGGCTACCATGATCCGTTGTCCCCTCCACGAGCCGTGGTGGTGGTCATGGTCACTAGGGCAGTGTCTAGGGGAGACTGGACTGATTTGGTCCTCTCCCTTGACCCTTGCCCACTTCCTTGACTATTGCCCTTTCGTTTTAGTTCTAGTTTACAAATTTCTAAAATGTTACAATATCTCCCCCTTGGGAACATTCGTCCTCGAATGAAGATCTAGACACCTTATGGAATTTAAGACTCAATACTAGCATCCTATCATGCATGAAACATCAAAATAATGCACAATCCATAGGAGGAAACATCATCTCCTTCTCAAAACATAGTTAATGCAATACGAGGGAGTAGGAACTACATCTATCAACCCAATATGCATGAAACTCCATTTATCTCATATTCATAGGAGGAACTACCTTTTCCAACTAAAATAATGCTCAACACAACATCATGGAGCCAATATGCAATTACTCTCAAAAGCATACTGAAGAATGTTCATCAACACATCTCATGAAGTCAAATAGGCAACTCATACTAAATGAACAACAACATGAGGAACATAAATCAGGAAAACTCATTTTCTCACTAAACATGAATTTCATAAAGAACATGCATAATTTAAGGAAATCATGGAAAGGCTCATATAACACACATGAATTCCAAAACACTAAAACTCAAAACGGACTATTTACCTCAAGCTTGGTTAGGAGTAGAAGGAAAGAGATGAGGCTATTGAGACTTCATATTGCCTTCGGCCTCCCAAGTAGTGCCCTCAACTAAATGATTTCTCCATAAAACCTTCACGAAAACTACCTCCTTGTTTCTCAATCTCTTGACTTGCCTGATCTAAGATTTCTACCGGAACCTTATCATAGGAAAGGCTTTCATCAACCCCCAACCCTTCTAGGGAAATAATGGATATCGGATCCCCAATACACTTTTTAAGTACGGAAACATGAAATTCCGGATGAACCAGGGCCGAATCATTTGGCATATCCAACTCATAGGTAACCTTCCTAATATGTTTCAAATTTTGATATAGGCCTAGATACCGGGAACTAAATTTCCCTTTCTTGCCAAACCTCATCACACTCTTCATGGGTGAGATTTTCAAATAGACCCAATCATTAACTTCAAATTCTAGATCTCTTCTTCTCACATCGGCATAAGATTTTTGTCTACTTTGAGCCTTCCTAAACCTCTCCCTAATGATCTGAACTTTCTCAATAGCTTCAAAAACCGATTCGGGACCAATAAGGGAAAATTCACCTACCTCAAACCAACCAACCAAAGACCTACATCTCCTACCATAAAAGGCTTCAAAAGGAGCCATACCGATACTTGAGTGGTGACTATTATTGTAGGAAAACTCTATTAATGGCAAGTGGTAATCCCAATTACCTTTGAAATCTTTAAGGCACGCCCTTAACATTCTAAACTTTATAACCCTTGGTTGGGTTATTTCACTACACGCGATCATTTGGCACTTGAACCGAAATAGTGTTAGTTGATTACGTCAAATATCAGTACCCCCTAGATCTAACATGTCACATAGGACCCCGAAAGGCACCATGTAAGCCACTTAGCATATCATAAAATAACTAAAGAACAATAAAGAGTAAAAAAACACATTTTGAGTCTTAAAATTTCTCATAAAAGCAAGCGGAAGTCTAGACTTGTCTTAATTAGCAATCTACTACAATCTAATATCAAATAGGGTCACAACCCTTACAACATAGTTCTCAAATGGAAGAACAACAAATGAAACTAGAAAGTCATCATCCATCCTCGAACCATGAGGACTCACCATTAAGCAAGGAGAATAGCCGATCCAAGCTTTGACCAAGAAGGAGATCACCTTAAGAACTGGCCCTACACTTATAAAAAATGTAGAAGAAATATGGGTTAGTACAAAAATGCACTAAGTATGATAGTTATCCAAGAAATCATTGAAAACATGCAAAAAGGGACATTTTAGTTGAAAACCATGCACTTACCAAGTTTAAGATTCATCATGAAGATTAATGTAAAACCAAGCGACATAGCATATTCAACATGTAGACTATCATATCGTAATGTAAACATACCATAAATACCCTCAAAGCATCCTTGTGCAATGCATGAGTAAGATCCCACAATCCTCCCCACACTAAGGAAAGCTTCTTGAGTAACTATAGTTCATGATTCATATTTTTGTTCATACTATCACAGTGGGATTAGCCTTAACCGACATAGACCATGTGAGCTAAATATGTAATTCGGTGTCTACCCCACACCGAAAATGGGTTGTCCTACTTGCCTAAGTTAGAACTACACTCTTAGCTTAGCTGAATCCACTAGTTAAAGACCTATGTGGGCACATAGTTTATGGATAAGAAGATTGTTTCTAGAATCCCGGACTCAGCTAAGGCATAAAGTTTCCATCTCATGAGATAACTACTTTGGGAACCTGGACTCAACTAATGTATAAGGAACCCGTTTGGAAAGTTGGAATAAACTAGTGTAAAAGCTTTCATTAGGAAGCCGTACTCAACTATCTATAAGCTTCCATCTCATATTCATATCCACTCGGTGCTAAGCATTAATTCCCATAGATTACATATTATGTCTTGAATTAGGTGTATATTCATGGAAGGGTGAATTGACACTCAATCCAACTTAATTCATACTATAGTTCATAGATTCAAGAAGTGAGAGTAGTCTTCAAACCATTGAATCACTACATGTGACAAACCTTTCACATCATATCAAATTCAACCTAAAGTGTGTAGATGAACATAATCATCCAACCAACACAACAATTAGGTCATCACAATATTCACTTTACTCTCAAAGTGATCTAAATGGATATACATTAACCTTATAAACATACATAGTTCTCATGCTTTGCCCTTCAAGGACCATAGATCACATTCAACCAACATATCTAGAATTACTACATTATACATGAATGATAGCATGATTCAATTACTATCATTACTATAAGTATAGTTTCATAATACCCCTCTTTGTACAATTCACCCACACTTTTAGATCCAATTTGGGAAAATAGGGGAATTCATGGGTTGTTGGAGGAATTTATCACAAATCAACAATAAATCATCAATTCAATCATAATCTATCATAAATCACCCATTAAAAACGTTTTTGTAAAGAACCCACAAAGATTGAAGACAAACCCTAACTTTGGGGAAATCATTAGTTTTAAAATTGAATTTGGAGAGACCCCTTCAATAAAGATTATCCAAGGATGAAAGACTACCATACCTTAGTAATTATTCTTCAAAGAAATTGAGTGAAATAGCCTTGATTCTTCTAGCCCTTAGTCCGATTATACTCCTCTTCTTCCTTGAGTTTTAGAGAGAAATTTTGTGTAGAAGATGAACTTTGTGGAAAATCTTTGGGTGTTTAGAAAATATGAAGTAATTGGGTGTATTTTGACTTAAAATGCCTTATATAGTTGTACAAAAATAATACAAAACGACCTCACTTGATAGGGCTTAAAAAGGAAATTCCCAATATACCCCATTATTTAAGTCACCTGCCGAGGGACCATGAGGGACCCCACGAGTCGTGGTCTCATCCGTGGTCTTGAGGCAGTGGCTTGGCACATTGTGCCTTTTTTCCCACAAGCCCAAGGCAATCCCACGAGGGGCTCCACGAGCCGTGGAACTAGCCACGAGTTATGGTGCCTCTTGTGGACCTTGAGGCAGTAGCTAGGCCATTTCTTACCACCCTCACACCCCTAAATCTTCTCCATGATCCTTCCCATGAGTTGTGGTCTTCACTACGAGCCGTGAAGTCGCTCATGAAGGAGAGATTATTTTTGGGCACTTTTGGGGAGCTCATTGCCTAGGCTACAACGGACCACACCACGAGCCGTGGTCCCCTCCACGATCTGTGGTGATTGTCTTGGTCACTAGGGCAGTGCCAAGGGGGAGAGTGGATTGCTTTGGCCCTATCCCTTGGCCCTTGCCCAGTTCCTTGACTCTTACCCTTTCGTTTTAATTCTAGTTTAGTCTACAAATTTCCGAAATGTTACAGAATACTTTTAGTATGTGTCTATCCAACTCTTAGAAACCTTAAGATAGAGCTATCCAACTTTGATGAAGTGATACATGTATAAATCCTAGGTGGTTTGACCCTTGGTGTCAATCCACATTATTAGTAGCTACCCTATTGTCTAAAGGACCCCAACACTCTTTAGACAAATCGCATATTATATATCAACGTGATCACAATAATTAATTAAGTCAAATTATGCAAAAATGGAATATAGAATTTGTTTGTTGTTTTGTATGCAGAATCAGGGCCTCCCCTATTTTTTCCAACCCGCAAACGCTCGTAGAAGTAACTTACAAGATAAGGGATTGGTGGAATAATATCAAGAAAGACCATGAAATAGGAATTTACAAGGTGCTGGGCATTCTTACTTACCTCATCTTTGCCAAACATGGACATCACATGACTAAAGCCTTGCTGAAATTTTGGGATTCCTCAAGGATGGTCTACAAGTTAAGTAATTATGAATTGGTACCGAAAATTGAAGACATTGGTGGGCTCATCAACTTGCCTTATCATGAGTGTGAAATGATTGTACCCAACAAACAATTACCAAGGACATTTTTAGAGAATCTGGTCATGAAATATAACCCTACATTAACCTATTTAGATTTTGGGTGGATTCCTTTTGATTTTTTTTTATTCAAGCTTCGGTCATAAAGATAGTTATTAGATTTTCAATGAAGAATTTTCTTGTTTTGCTGAAAAAGGGGATAAATATCACATGAATGCCTTTGCCATCGCATTATTGGGATCCTTAATTTTCCCCAAAGAGAGAAGACAAATCGATACCCAATTGGGGTACGTGGTTCATGATTAGCTGAAGGAAGGGACAAACCTAGAAAAATAATAGTGCCCATGATATTGCTAGAAATAACGAGAAGTATGTATGCCTGTGTCGATGGTAGAATATTTTTCAAAGGATGCAACATTTTGCTACAATTTTGGGCTATTGAACACTTCTATAGACGACTTGACACGATATATCTTCTCAATGGTATAGGCAACAAAATTGATAGTCATCCAAGAAAGGAATTATTTAATTTAGGTTTTCCCCTTTTCTTTCTTTTTCTTTCATTGTTTGCATTTATTCGGGGTAGTTAATTAATTAAAAATATTTTCTCTTATCTAATTGTGTATTTTCTGTCTCTTCGTTCATCTCTCTTTATTAAAGGTAATAGTGTTTATTTATTTTATCACTTAGTTTAGTAAATTTATTACTAAAAGAGACCTTATTCGCCATGTTGTAACCCCTACAAAAATTATATGAGATACTCTCGGGACCCACATTTGTGGACCTCAAGGGGTGCTTAACACCTTCCTCTTGAGGTAACTTGAACCCTTACCCAATCTATAGTTTCGCAAACCCTTTAATTTAATTTAATTAGTTAGGTTAGAATGGTGCCCTAAGACGCTTTTAATTCGTAAGGTGTCTACTCTTCTTTTAAGCAAAACTTAAAAGAGTGGTCAAGTCGTTGCACCAAAACCATTTCCATTTTTGAGAAAAAAAATGGAGTGCGACAGAATGGGATATCTAACCGACCCCCGGGGGATTCGAAGATTTGCTCACATTTTTTATAAGATTTATCAGGACCCAAGGTTGCCCGTAGGTGTAACATGGCGTATGAGACCCCAGAGGCTCGACAAGACACTTAGCATACATCATAAAAGATAATAGAAAATCGAGACTTTAAAAGACAATTTTAAGACATAAGAGTTTTATAAAACAAAGCGGAAGTCTAACAATGTCTCGAAACCATCTAGTACAGAGAAGCAACCGGAATCTAGCCCGTACATCAAGTTCAAAACTAAAATGTAAAGACAATATGAAATAAAGGATTTGTTCTCGGAATATGGGAACTCACCAATCTTCAAGCTTCTACTAAAAGATCCCTAGCCATGAAATTGCGAATCTAGAACGTCGGAGCCTACATTTTCATAAGAAATGTAGGCAAGAGTATGTGTTAGTACAAAAATGTACCAAGTATGATAGTGATGCATAAAACATATTAAATCATGTTTAATAAGGGGCATTTTCATGATATGCAATGACCAAGCTAAAACATGAATTAAAAGAGTTAGAAAACATTAGTCATAAAACATGGTCAATATAAGTTAACATCTTTAAAGCATTCATGAGATACTTCTAAAAGTAACCTTAGTTCATTATTGTAGGAGATTTACATTTAACCAACATGTAAGACCATATGAGCTATTAACATGGAATCTAGTGTATGTCCCACACCAAAAAGGGGTGTCCTACTTTCCAAGGTAAGATCATGAACTTCAAGCTTATGTAGATCCACTAGCTAATATCTATCTACACAATCTCTGATGACGCATAGTTTATGGGACATGGGTATAACCACTTGTCCACTCGGTGCTAAGAATAAATCCCACGGAATATTGATTATTCATAGTTTCCTTATTAATCATAAGACATGGGTAATTTCCACTTTTCTTAGAATTGGAGGACATGGGCAATCACCGCTTGCATCATTATTTGAATAACTCCTTAACTTTCATTCATTTTAGGTGAGAAGACCTTTCAACCTTAGAATCATTTATGTTAGAAAACCTTTCACAACACAATAAAAACAACATTTATACTTCACTCTCAAAGCATCCTTAAAATATTTACATCAATTTCATAAGAACATGTTTAGTTTCATAAACTCGTCTTTCATAGTTCAAACAGACACATTATATCATCTTAGCTTGGAAAACATAGGGTATACGTGGGTTCATGGGATTCATCTCTTAATCATGGAATTATCTCAATTCATGCATAACAGTTCATAAAATAGTTAAATAAATCAACATTTAAAAGAAATCATGACATAGAAGAAAACCTTAACTTCAATTGGGGATTTCTAGCTTCAAAATTGAGAAATTTAGGAACTCGATGGAGGAATGATCTCCATAAATGAAGACTATCATCCTTAATGCCAAAATCTTGACTTCAGCGGAGGAATTGGATTCTTTACTTGAACCCTAGCATTCTTCTTCAGCCTTTTAGAGAGAGAAATTGTTGAGAGGAGGAACTTGTTCTTCTTTTGAGATTTGAGAGAATGAATTGATTTGGAAGATTTTGGGGGTTAAAAACATTTATATAGGTTTCTAATAGAAGGGAAACCGACATAGTATTAGGTTAGAGTAATTAGGAAAAGACCCAAAAGCCCTCATAAAAGTAACTGTCAACTCCCATCGACGGCCCGACCTACTGTTCATGGGTCCACCTATGGACTGTCCTGGTCGACTGTCAATGGGTTCAAAGACCATGATTTTTGGACCTCAAATGACAGACCCATGTAGAGTTCGTGGGTCCACCTACGGGCACATGCCTAGTCATGGGTCTCAATTTTGATTTATATAATCTCTCTAAGTCAGGAAGCCCACCTACGAAACCTACATACGACCCAATACTAACAATGGACCATCCTGGTGAACCGTTAGAAATTACTTGAACTTGACATTTTGGAAAAAGCTTTGAACTACTACCCAAAAAGTGACTCACAAACTGTATGTCAGTGCACGGGCCGTGGGTGGCTTCGTCGGGACTTGCACCAAATGCTGCAAAAGCTACAATTATACCCTTTTTGAATCTGAGGTGTTACATTATCTCCCCCTTGGGAAAATTAGTCCTCGAATGAGATTAGAGACCTTTGGAATGCATGTTCAAAAAATTATCATGAAGTCTATATGCAACTCATATTCAAATGCACATAAACATGTAGAAATCAATCAACTTAACCTATTTTCTCAAAATTTAGCCTTTCATGAATCACGCATAATGAGAAAATCATGGGAGTATCTAAGAAACATGACACTGAAAGAGTAAACAGAAGGGACTAAATACCTTAAGCTAGAGGAGGATTAGAATGAAAAAGATGAGGATAAAGGGATATCATATCGGCCTCGGACTCCCAAGTAGCACCCTCAACTAGTTGATTTCTCCATAGCACCTTAACGGAAGCAACTTCTTTGTTTCTCAACTTGCTAACTTGCCGGTCTGAAATCTCAATGGGAACCACCTCATAAGAGAGATTCTCCTTAACTCTCAAACCTTCTAAGGGAACTATAGATATCAGATCCCCAACATATTTCTTCAACAAGGATTCATAGAAAACTAGATGCACTGATGCAAAATCATTACGCAAATCAAGTGCATAGGAAACCTTACCAATTCGCCTCAAAATCTAATATCGGCCCACATATTAGGGACTAAGCTTCCCTTTCTTACAAAACTTCACTACACCCTTCATGGGTGAAATTTTCAAGTAGACCCAATCATTTACCTCAAACTCAAGATCTATTCTCCTAACATTGGTATAAGACTTTTGTAGACTTTCGGCCGTTTTCAACCTTTCTCTAATGAGCCGAACTTTCTCCGTAGCCTCATGTACCAATTCGGGACCTATCAAGGCAATTTCACCCACTTCAAACCAACCTATATGAGATCTACAACTCCTACCATATAGAGCCTCAAATGGAGCCATAGCAATGCTTAAGTGATAGCTATTATTGTACGAAAACTCAATCAGAGGAAAGTGATCATCCTAGTTACCCTTGAACTCAATTATGCAGGCTCTTAACATATCTTCCAAAGTTTGGATTGTTGATTTAACATTTCAGGCACACCTCATGAAATTCTAGGTGTAAATTATCGTTAAGCAATATATAACCCAACAAATGAGTTGGGGTCGAATCCCACAGGGAGCGGTACGTGTTAAATTCAATCAAGAAGTACAAATGTGATCTAACTAGCTATAGGAATAAACATTATAGGAAAAGACATGAAATAAATTAAAAAGGGTTGACATGAATGTTAGATAAGGGAATTTATTTGCAATTATCAACTACAACGTAGTCACCAACAATTTGAAATAACAATAAGGAGAGGAATTCTTGGGATGTGATCGATTATAGGCAAATTTTGATACATGGGTACTTGAAACTACTTGTAAAAAACTACAAATTAGTGGGTAGGCTATACTATAAGGGAGATAGCTTTCTCTCAAACAACTACCTCGAATCAGGTGATTTCTTTCAAACATCAACAAGCATAGCAATGAAGAACAACCCACACCTTACATCATCCACTCTCTCGAGCTAGATGGGTAGGATTGGCTTTAGGATTCACTCTCTCTAGATGAACCCAGCTCAATCCAATACCTACAAACCATTAATCAATAGCCTTGGTTCTAAAACCTCTCTCTTGAGTAAGCTAAGAACACAAAACTAGAACTACATTTGCAATTACAATTCATAAATTAAACCTCAGCTAATGATTAAACCCACTTCAATATAGCATTTAAACTAATAATTAACAATACCCATAAACTAATTCAACCCATAATCACATGATCACACCCCAAAAATTGGGATTTTAGCCGAATATCATAAAAAGGTAAAATCTATTACCAAATCGATTATTCATCTACTGGGTAAGAGTAATTAAGCCTTTATAATGCTTGAAATCAAAGAAAATCAGTAACCCACGTGCAAAATCTCCGAATTGAATCTTCAAAATCTCTCAAGTCTACTAAGAAACTATTATAAAATGGTAGTAAGCTAAAATATGGAAAAAAGAACTCCTAAATTAACACTACAAAATATAATTTATAGTCACCAAAAATAAGCCAGGAAGGGCTATTAGGCGAGGTAGGTAACGTTCGTCGAGTGCTTCGACGAACCACCCTTTGCTCTTCTATTGCCTTTTTGCATTGGCTCTCAACATCCTCAAGTTCTGTAACTTTGGGCGATCACTTTTTGCATCACGAAACTGCTTGGCTATTCACCGACTGCCCCTTTTCTGTTGCCGACTTGGTTTCTTCCCTCAAGACAGGCACACTGGAACTTTAGATGGTCAAAATAGCCACTCGGTGATTCGCCAAGTTCTTTTGGCGATCATTAGGCTCGCCTTTCTTCACTTGTTTTAGTTTGTTTTGTTCCTTTTTGCCTATTAGTGACCTTGCTTTTCTCTTCAATCCATATATACCTGAAAATCTAGGTTTTAGCATGAATTTATGGCACAAATTAGGCATTTGAGGGCATTAAACCTATATAATCGAAGCCCCAAATGAGTCCACATCTCGGACTCATCAACACCCCCAACTTTTTGGTTATGCTCAAGTAAAACTCAAGATCAGTAGTTCAAAAGGATGTCTCAGACAATGCTGGATATAATTCAACATGAATGCACACAACAAGGTTCAACTTACTCATTCAATGATCAATTGTGCACTCAAAGATTCAAATTGTGACTCACCATTATCGAAGATGCTCAACTTCACAATACTTGATTCAAATGCAAGTTCAAGCTCAACAAAGGTACTCAAATGCCATCAAAACAAATGTGATTCCATATTGACACAAAATTCTTGAACAATTTAGGGTTCTGGAATCATGTACGACTCTCACACTCACAAAGCTGACCACATGCATGACTTCACCCATATGTTTGCTCTTATTTTCTCATCAACATTCACTTCAGGTCACTCAAGATCACAAAGGTCTTTTCAAGGCTTGTAACAGAGCTGAGTGTCAAGGTATGGTCATTTAGGCTTAGTGGCTTCTACCTTCATGAAGTGTGGTCTGAACATCACTTTTCCTCCTTTTCTTTAACATTTAAATCATGCTCATAATCCACCCCATTATTCAACTTCACATGAACTACTGGTTACCCCATTTCATTTGCAACTTCCACTACCTTGTTTCACAACTTTTTCATTCTTTTTCTTCGCTTTCTTGTTTTCTTTTTTTACATGGAGGGTTCCATCTTTTTTCAATATCATTACTCAAAGGGGAATTTTTGACACTTCTTGACTTTCCTTCTCTTTTCACCACACCCCAACTTAGTCTTTTGGCCTAAGTTGACTATTCAAAGAAACCACACTTCATTAAAGTTATGGGTGAATAGATAAAGAGAGGTCACAATTGTTCAAGTTTCTTTCAAAAAAAAGGTAAGGCTCAAGAGGGTTCTAGCAAGGTTCACACATCTCACAAGGTTAGCCACAAAAGAGATATATTGTCAAATTGTTTCAATCTTCGAAATTGTTGCCTATGATCATTTCAAGTGCTTACATCACTCAGTCAACCGGACCAACGGGGAAAATTTTAGGTGTCATCACACACAATGTTCAACGTAATCTCATCACACAAGGCATTGGCACCAATATCAAATAAGACTCTACACCTTCTAGCTAATGTGCAATGTTCATCACAAGAGACTCATTCGATAACCGGCTAGTCACAACGAGCTGCTAAAAGCTCACACATTGTCTATGGAACTTCATTGGTCTCATTGTAGTCGTAAATTCATTTTGTTCAATTAAGAGCACTATTTGAGTAATTGGTATTGATCAAAACCGATACTCAAATTCGCAGAATAACAACCACAATCACACACAAAAAATATGGTGAAAATTTTAAAATTAGGTTCAAACAATTCCATTCAAAACAAGGGGCATAAGCTAAAACATCCATAAGATCAAGATCAAAACACATATATAGATGAACAAAACCCAATATTCACAAACAAAATAGAATCATAAGAGGTAGATATGGAAATACCTCACCCCACCCACAAAGAAAAGTAGTTGTCCTCAAATGCATCTAAAATAAGAAAAATCAGTACAAACAACAGAGAGGGAGGTAACAATGCCATCTTGTCTACTCAGTCACTCTGTTTGTTGGGAAACAGTGCTCGGAGTAACACTCTAAGGTTAGGCATCAGTGCCCGGTGTCTCATCAACTGTAGCAGCCCAAGAACCTGCCATAGAAGTATCCCTTAAGGATGTCTGACCAGCAGCATGTACCATAGCCTATTCTACCTCAGTCAGGTTCTCAAACACAGTTTCCTCTCGAACACCAAGTTGGTCATCATCTGTTTTAGCCTCGGACTCTACAGTCACATCATCAGCTCTTACCTCATCTCCAGTGGTAGTCGGAGGCACATCAAAGCACACTTTAATATCGGTACTCAGGTCATCAAGGATCTCCACAGTCCTAAAAGTTAGAGACATATCACTAGACTTCAGCTGGTCCACATCCTTCTTCAGCTCCGCATTCGCGACCTTTAAAAAGGTCACCTCATGAGTAACTCCCTGATCTCTCTCACACACATCTATCCTCGCCGTGAGGGCATCAATAGAATCTTTTAGAGGTACCAATGCATCAGTGAGAACTCTCTTAGTCATCATGGGATCCACGACCTAGAGCCTAGATGAACACACATCAGCAAAATGGGATAGGTGCCCCATCCATAGCAGCATGGCCTGGGTGAACGGAGGTCGGGAAGCAGTAGTGCTAATAGTAGATCTAGGAGGCGGGGGAGCAGCAAAAGAACTCGGAGTCACAGAGGGGGCAGATCTAGAAATACCTGAAGGCCTAGTGGCCGGAGTAGGCAATAATGCCTCTACAGGTAATTTCTCAATATCAACCGTCGAGGATGCATCCACCAGAGCTGCCTTCCTTCTTTTAGCCTTATCTTTCGGGTACTCGGCCTCAGTCCGCCGGATGTCAGTATAGGAGGTAAGAGTCACTTCGACATCCACCTTTTCATCTCGTGGAACACGGGCCTCTCTGCATAGCTCGGTGATAAACACTGGAAATCAAAGAGATGGTCTGGCGCTGCTTGGCCCTCATGGTCATCTCTTGCCCAATGATCACACCTACATTTATTCTCTTCATAGAAATAATGGATCCAAGACAGGCCGCCTTTGTGTGGCGGAGGATGGATTCGTTTTCTGGGATGGCATGATTGTGCTACTAATAAACCGGAATCAATACCTCGTTGCCACTGTGAGGTCTTTCTTCTCTATTGGCACTCCAGCCTCAATCAACCTAGGGATACTATTAGAAAGGAGAGGAGCTAGCACACTTTTCATATCTCCCAATGTCATTTTCTTGATCATACTCCGATAGTCATCTGCAAAGTTGTAAGTGCATTCCAAGACGGAATTTATATCATCACTATCCCATTTTACTTTCTTCCCCCGGACAACCACATAATCCACTGGTTTGAAGGTGCTAGCCTTCATCTTGCCTTGTGGCACCAAAGCTCCATAGGCTGAATAGAACTCCCGAAATCAATTAGGGATGTAGGGATCCCGAGGTTTAGTGAAGAGATGGAATCTGTGGTACTTAAGGGTGGTCCATATCTTCGAATATTTGTCCACCATACCATTTGTGGACAACCTCTTCTCCTCAATGATAGTCCTCAGTCCCTCGGCCTTTAGTCTGTTGAGAGATCGGGGTTGAGGACCCTGTACAGGTGGCGCTGGGACCACAGTCCAATCTGAAGTTGGGACAAGAGTCTGAGGCACCCGGATATTAGACGGATCATGAATCCCCTTGGAGCGATTTTCTGCTATACGGGCAAGTAAAAGTTGGTCATCCTCAGGCTCAAAAATGGAAGCCTGAGAATCATGGGGTTCTCCCTCAGTATATAATGAGGTATATGAGTCGCATAGACTCCCTAGCTGTCGGTGCTGACCTCCGCTGACTCTACCATGGGTGCCTTGCCCTTACCTTTGCCTTTTCCTCTGTTGGTAGGGAGCTTAGATACCTTGGGCTGGGATGCAGCTGCATTTTCATTTATTACAACTCCTCTTGCCTGCTTGCGGGGTGGCATGTCTCTTCCAGACACTTTGGGTGTAGCCATATCCACAGAAGACATAGAAAGCTGTTAGAAATAGTCCAAGAAAAATGCAGAAATTAGAGTTGCAGAAAGACTCGCTAAACCAATCAGCGAGTCGCCAAGTCACTTAGGCAAGCCAGATCGGGCTTGGCGAAAGTACCAGATCAAAAAAAATTCAAAATTAAGGCATGTCGGTGATATTCAAGGCTATTCGGAAAATTGCCGACATCACTCGATAAGCTTGGACTAGCCTGCCGAATATTACAGTGCGTTTTAGGGGTTAGCAGCGTAGAAAGAGTGATCAAGAAGGCCTTTCGGCGAGTTGACAAGTGAACTTGGCGAGCACAGACATCTCGCTGAAAGTTATAGAATGAAATCAACCAAACATAGAAATGAAAGGAGAATTGAATGGGACTTTGGCGAATTGCCAGACTACTCGGCAAGCTCGACGAAGCTCGCCAAACGGCCCAACGTGCCAATTTTCAACCCCAAACTTCAAAATCAAACCCGCAGTCCCCGAATTCAAAATCAAACACATAAACTAATCAATTAGCACTAGACCCATACAACCCATGCCTTCGGGGTACTCAGACTTCCCCTGATTTGTCCAAAATTGGTCATTTAACGACTTTTGCCATTAAGAATGACATCAAACGCTCAATCATTGGGAAAATTATGTCATTTAGCACAACTCAGGGTTACTTAGACTTCAGCCAACTAGACCCATTACAAAATTACCGCAACCCAACAATTTAGAACCAATTGTTACGCACAAAACACGACAATCGATCGATTTAAGCATTTAGGCACATGTTCAAACAAATTACGTGCAATCCGATGTAGAAAATACAATTAAAGTAATTACCCAACATATATCAACATACATTTACCTATTGCATTCTAGTTTAACCACAAAATGAAAGTATGGGGTTCGGAAAACTAACCTGTATGCCAAATTTAGAAGTAGAAAAGCTAGGCGACAAAGATTTCCAATTCCAAACACGATTTCACACAAGAAAAATGGGTAAAAGAAATAGAATATTGAAGATTTAAAGTGAGGGTGAGGGTGCACGGGGTTCAAAATGAGAGAATATGAAAGAATTTAAAATTTTAAACTGTTTGGCCTTTAAAACCTTTCAATTCGCAGCATATTCGGCGGAGTAAGTCGTCCACGCCGAACAACTCAGCGATGTGCCAACTAGTATTTTCCTCTCCGAGTTTTACAGAACCATCAGCAATTTTAGGAGTTCCAATGATAGACGAAGTCGGGCTCGCCGAGTTGTTCGGCGAGTTGCCGATTATGTTTTTAGTCCGACAAGTTTTACAGAGTGCCCCTTCAAGCTTGGTGGTTCCAATGGCGGTCCAAGTCGGGGCTCACCGACCTATACGGCGAGTCGCCAAATAGACTCTTAGCTCGCCAACTTACCCATTTTCCATCACTCTTCACTTTTCAACCTGCACAATCAACACCCGTTATTCAAAATCAAAACTAAAGAATTGAAAATTTGGGCTGCTTCCCAAGAAGCACCTTAGTTAACGTTGTGGCACGACGAGAATACTAAATCAAGCTTTATTTTTGGAAGAAATTTGACCCATTTGGGTCTCCAGCTGCTTAATAGAGACTAAGTGAGAGGTCAACATCTGATTGAGAGTTGAGACATCCTCTTTCATCTCTTTCAACAATTTTTCTGACCCTTCAACTTTGTTGAGAATGAGTGATAGCATATCTTCCATACGGCCACCTTTATATTCTTTGAGCTTTTGACACTCATGGGGAGGGACATACCTATCTTTGTCACCTTCCCTTTCCTTCCAAGTGGTGTTCCGATCACGCAAATCTCTGTCACGGTCTCTCCCACCCTCATCTCTATTCTATCCTTGATTTCCACCCGATCTTGGTAGTTTGCACGATAGCCTCCTCCTTGATTGGCTAGAAAGTCCACTTCTTCATTGTACATCGCTTCAAATTTTGCTTCATCGGGGTTCACTCCACCAACACCTATGACATTTTTTGCCAAGATATCCTGCTGGGTCATCATTTTGGCCATGTTTTGGTCTCTCTATTGATCCTTTTTATATGCTCTTTTGTCCTTTTAAAAGTGAGAAGAAAGACTTGGTCTTCACGAGTGTACAATGCCCTGTTGATCTTGGTCATGCAATCAAGGAGTTGGGACTCGACCGCATATAGTTGTTGAATTATACTACCCAGTGAGAGTTGATCAACCACTCCTTTGTTTACTGAATCAAGGATCCTATAGAAATGTTACAGCGGCACATTATCTAAAAGTCCATGAGTTGGGTACTGAAGCACCAGCTTCTTAAAATTCAGCCATGTCTCATAGATTGGCTCACCTTCCAAGCATTTGAAACCTTGGATGTCATCCCTTAGAGCCATCATCTTCGATGGGGCAAAGAATCTGACTTGAAATGTGGTGGTTAGCATTTCCCAAGAGGTGATAAAGTCCCTCGGTAACTCAACCAACCATTTAATAGTTTCACCCATCAAAGAGAACAGAAAACACCTGAGATGGACCAATTCTTGCGATATGTTCTTAAATGAGAACGGTCCACAGACATCCACAAAGTTTATGATACGCTAATAGGGATCCTTATGAGCCATCCCCCCAAATAATCCTTTCAATTGTAGCAGTTGAAGCATTGTGCTTGTGATGTGAAAAATAACGTTTCCTTCAGTCGGAGGTAAACGAATGGCCCCAACACCACCAACTTGGATTGGGACATTGACCTCATTGAGGTTCCCAATGTCGTCTTGGTGGCCCACTTGGCTACCATTACTTTCGTTCACGCTTATCTCCTCATTTGTTCAGTACAAGAAATAAAAAACAAAAACCAAAGAGAGTCGATTCAACTACAGCATAAAAAGATAACAATTCAACTTCAATAAAAGAATTTTAAACAATAGCACTCCCGGAAAGCGGCGCCATTTTGATTTAACGTTTCAGGCACACCGCATCGAATTCTAGGTGTAAACGATCGTTAAGAAACATATAACCCAACAAATGAGTTGGGGTCGAATCCCACAGGAAGTGGTACATGTTCAAATTCAATCAAAAAGTACAAATGTGATCTAACTAGCTATAGGAATAATAATTATCAGAAAATACATGAAATAAATTTAAAACGGTTGACACGAGTGTCAGATGTGGGGTTTTGTTTGCAATTATCAACTACAACGCAGTCACTAGCAGTTTGAAATAACCATAAGGAGAGGAATTCTCGAGATGTGATCGATTATAGGCAAATTTTTATATAAGGGTAATTGAAACTACCAGTAAACAGCTACAAATCAGTGGGTACGCTAGACTATAAGGGATATAGCTTTCTCTCGAACAACTACTTTGAATCAGGTGATTTGTTTCGAACATCAACAAGTATAGCAATGAAGAACAACCCACACCTTAGTTCATCCACTCTCTCTCGCTAGATGGGTAGGATTGGTTTTAGGATTCACTCTCTCGAGCTGAACCCAATACCTAAAAGCCATTAATTAATAACCTTGGTTCTAAAACATCTCTCTCGGGAAAGCTAACATAAAATTAGAACTGTGTTTGCAACTACAATTCATAAATTAAACCTTAGTTAATGATTAAACCCACTTCAATATAGCATTTAAACTAGTAATTATAAATTCCCATAAACTAATTCAACCCACAATCACATGATCACACCCCAAGAATTGGGGTTTTAGCCAAACATCATAAAAAGGTAAAAACGGTTACGAAATCGATTATCCATCAACTAAGTAGAGTAATTAAACCTTTACAATGTTCAAAATCAAAGAAAATCAGTAACCAACTTGCAAAATCTCCGAATTGAACCTTCAAAAGATCTCAAGTCTACTAAGAAACTATTCTAAAATGGTAGTAAGCTAAAATCTGGAAAAGAGAACTCCTAAATTAACAGTTCAAAATCTAATTTATAGTTGCCAATAATAAGCCACGAAGGGTCATTAGGCGAGTTAAGTCGGGTTCTCTTAGTAGTTCGGTTAACCGGCCTTTGCTCTTGTATTGCCTTTTTGCATTGACTTACAGCATCATCAAGTCCTGTAACTTTGGGTGATCACCCTTTGCATTGCGGAACTGCTCGGTGATTCGTTGGCTGCCCCATTCCTGTCACCGACTTGGTTTCTTTCCTCAGGGCTGGCACACTGGAACTTTAGGTGGTCTAAATAGCCACTTGACGATTCGCCAAGTTGTCTTGGCGATCATCAGGCTATCCTTTCTTCACGTCTTCAGCTTGTTTTGTTCCTTTTTACCAGTTAGTGTCCTTTCTTTGCTCTTTAATCCATATAGCTGAAAATGAAGGTTTTAGCATCAGTTTATGGCACAAATTAGGCAGTTGTACTAAGCTTAACATGAGTACCAAGACCCTTTTGAAAAGATTTCCAAAACTGAGAAGTGAATTGGGTACCACGATCGAAGATAATGGATAATGGCACTCTATGAAACCTAACCTTTACCCTCAAATATAACCTAGCATATTCTTCCGCCAAATAAGAAACCTTGACGGGGATGAAATGAACCAATTTCCTCATTCGATCTACAATAACCCAATCGAGTCATATTGTTGTCGAGTGCGTGGTAAACAAACAATGAAACCATGTTCAAATCTTCCCACTTCCAAGTAGGAATGCCAATATCTTGAGATAAACCTCCCAGAATTTGATGCTCAACTTTCACTTGTTGAAAGTTAGGACATTTAGCCACAAATTCCGAAAGATCGTTCTTCATCTCATTCTACCAATAGACCTCCCAAAAATAATGGTATATCTTTGTGGCTCCGACAAAGAAAAGATGTAAAACAAAATTAATAAATTAAAAAAAGAAAGGATAAAACCCTAGATCAAAAGTTACTTTCTACATTTTATCATCCTCGCTTAATAATTATTCTTGTGGACTATTTATAGATGTAGTAAACCTTAAATAAAATAGCTGAGTCCAAAACAAATTAGAACCCAAAACATAAAGGAATTTGATTCCGTGTGAAAATGTTTCCGTCCGGTGTGCATATTTGCACCGCCTTTCGTGGTGCTTCCTTCAGATTTTGCCACGTGGCACCTGAGTCTATTCCAATTGAAGTTCTACTTCTATTGCACTTCATAAAAAATATATTATTATATTAAATTTAATCCATTAAGCTACCTGCTTGATTTTTTTCTTCAACCTTCCATCTTTAATTCATTAAGCTCCAAACTTGTTCATTTTGACACCAATTTAATCCTACAAATAAAATACACTATTAAGCACAATCCATAAAATTCATTCTATAGAAGAACAAATATAAATAATAAATGTGAGACAAATAATGATTAAAAATATTTATTTTGACCTCACATCAATACCACACACTTAAACTTTTGCTTGTACTCGAGCAAACATTAAAGCTTATCTCAAAAAAATATTGCTACAAACACTTTGATCATATGCAAATTTCAAAACATCAAGTACACTTGTCAATCATTATGCAAGATATACAAATAAACAACAAACCTGAAACTTCCTAACGTTAAGAAATTCATCAAATTTAAGCTTGCTCACCTACTCTCATGAACGAATGCTAATAAAATCACCTATCTATCATGAAATAAGTACCCTCACAAGAAGAAATAGAACACACACTCAATTCAAAAGATTGAATATAATTTAAGGACTTAGCATCAAAGAATAGTCTCACATTCACAAAAAAAATCATATGTATGCACAAAGAATCATAAGCTTGCCCATTATGTACATCTCCACTAATTAAGCATGCTTGAATAGAACCAAATATGACTTTAACGGGTTGTAATGTAGGTTGTGGGCAGGTAGAAAAACTATGTAATAGTGACTTACACTTCCTTAAGCACTTTACATGTTAAGACTTTATCACCCATTATTTTTTTCTCTTTATTTTCAACACTGTATTCAAAAATTATTTCACAAGTAATTCTCATCATTTCAAGAATGCTTCAATAATTTTTTTTCAAAGAATATTTTTTTTGTTTTGTTTTTTTCTTGTTTTTCTTCATGTCACATTCTTTCAAAGAGGGATTTTTAATCACTTTGTAGCTATCATTGATTACCTTTTTCACTCAACCATCCCTTTATTTTCAGATTTAACAATTATAATGAGTCTATGCTACCGTGCTGAAGGAAGCAAGGTGCAAAAACTAGAGATTCAACAAAATAGTTAAGGGCAAAATATGGCTACCAACAAAAGGCTACAAGCTCAAAAGGGCTAACTAGTGATATAATAGCTGAAAAGACTAAAATTCACAAGAAAAATCAAAGAAAGACTATTATCATCTCCTAAACAAGCAACACTTTTTATTTCACTTCAATAACATGCATGGCAAGTTCTAGAATAAGGTGCAAAACATGGAATATACAAATTCTCACCACGCATGGCACAAGTATCAACCAAGATGGATCAATTCCACTTCTAAGAGAGACAAAATTATAAACACTACAGAATAAATAAGTTATATACAAAGTCACAACCATGAACCTAGATGTCAAAGAGTTTGCAATTTCACTAGCAATCAAGCATTCACAAGAATGAACTGCTCAAAATTAGGCCCAAATATCAAATATCACACAACTCAAAAGGGTCTTTTGTTTTCTCTCCAAAATAATATTAAAAAATAAAATTTACTTACTAAAAAAATAAAAGATAATCGGTTCAAAGGGACTATCCTCAGGAAAAGAACTTAAAATAAAAGCCAAGGAACCCATCCTAAAAAAGACTCAATAAAATAGTAAAAATTAGGAATTCATTCCCCCACCCCACACTTAAAACATGGAACTGTCCCCAATGCAACAATTCCATAGATAAGCTAAGAGTGAAAGAAAGAACTCCATGAGGCCTCTAGGCCTAGTTAGTAGCATGTTCACTCAATTTTTTTTATCAAAGGTCGTACGCACCCCATACTTAAGCTCAAACATGCTCCTTTGCTTCAACTTCTTGGGTACTCAGCTTCCCCTAATCTGTAAAAACAAGATCTAAAGAAAAAAAAGTGGCACAAATAAAATAAGATAACACAAGAAATAATTTTTTTAATATTTTTTATTTTTATAAAAAACTTAAATAAATAAAAAGGAAAAGTTTAACCTAGAAAACAATTAATTTCTAAGACTCTGGCAGCGGCACCCAAAAATTATTGCTTCCAATTCCTCACACAAGTGTACGTGGTCCAGCAAGTAATATTGTGTCCCTAAAAGAGCCGGATTATAAAACACAAAGTACTTGTCAATTAATTATTCTTACTAAATTATACTAATTCTAACTATTTATTTAAGGGGAGGATTTCAAAGATAAATATATGTTAACTAAAATAAAGATAAAATAACTAAAAACAATTAACTAAGAAAAGATAGATTTTTCACACAATCAATGAACAAATCGATCTAGGATTATGATTTAAC
The DNA here is from genome assembly GCA_029582605.1 of Solanum gracilifrons. NCBI lineage: Eukaryota > Viridiplantae > Streptophyta > Magnoliopsida > Solanales > Solanaceae > Solanum > Solanum gracilifrons. The sequence goes on along the minus strand of JAJOOH010001184.1, from coordinate 40,104 downwards.
TAACAATCATTTTTATCTTCAATTTCATCAACTTATTTGATTATCTATTTGTTGATTCATGGGGTTGATAATATATTCATGATCTCCCGACGTCTAACCGTCTACCATAATTGATAGCCTAACTACATCGTTGAGCAGGGATAAACTGAACAAACTATGGAGCATTACGTTGTCTTCCCATATTCGAGACAAGCAAGGCATCTAGGTATAACCCTATCCTAAACAAAAATCAATTTAACTGTTATGCAAGAATAATCATGATCCTTATATTCCACGTTCTATCTCTCTATTCCTCTCTCGGTTTCAAAAGAAGATAATAAATTTATTCTAACGGTGGCCAAGCATCAAAATAGTAATCACAAGAATATAAGAACAACCAATATGATAAATAATTATGTTGAATAAAAATCACTAAATAATGATTTTGTAAATAGATATAATCCAAGAACGAGAAGCTTAACTCCACATACACATAGAGCAATTACAACGAATCATTCAAAGAAAAGATGTAAAATAAAATAGATAAAAGAAAAGAAAAGATGAAACCCTAGATCAAAAAGTTATTTTCTATATTGTAGCCTCCTCCTTTAATATTTATTCTTATGGACTGTTTATAGATGTAGGAAACCCTAAATAAGATAACTATGTCCAAAATAGATTAGAACCGAAAACCTAAAGCAATTTGATTTCGTGTGAAATTGTTTCCGTCTGATGCGCATATTTGCACCGCCTTTTGTGGTGCTGCCTTCAGATTTTGCCATGTGGCACCTGAATTCTATTCCAATTGAAGTTATTCTTATGTTGCACTTCATAAAAAATGTATTATTATATTAATTTTAATCCATTAAGTTGTCTATTTGATTTTATTCTTCGACCTTCCATCTTTAATTTATTTAAGCTCCAAACTTCTTCAGTTGAATCCAATATAATCCTACAAATAAAATACACTATTAAGCATAATCCGTAAAATTCATGCTCATTAAGGAAAAATATAAATGATAAATGTGAGGCATATAATGATTAAAAATATGTATTTTGACCTCACATCACGGTACTTAAGAAGTCTGTGGAGGCTTTCTCCCAAGGGAAATATGGTGTACTTAGATATCAAGGTCATTTGTGTGTTCCTAATGCATGTGACTTGAGTGAGCAGATCTATGTGGATGTTAAACTTCTTGTTCTTGGATTATATTTACTTGCAAAATGATTGTTTAGTGATTTTGATTTGGCATTGCATATCTCTTGAATTGATTTGTGTCTAGGATAGGGATATACATAGGTGCCTTGCTTGGCTCAAGTACGGGAAGACAACATAATGCTCCATAGTTTGTTCAGTCTATCCCCGCTCAACGATGTAGTTAGGCTATCAATTGTGATAGACGGTTAGAGGTCGTGATATTATGATTATATTATCAATCCCGTGAATCAACAACTAGATAATCAAATAAGTTGATGAAATTCATGCTAAACAAGATTGTTAGTTAAAACATACTTCTAGATAGATTCATTCATTGATTGTGTGAAAAATCTATCTTTTCTTAGTTAATTGTTTTTAGTTATTTTATCTTCATTTTAGTTAATATATATTCATATTTGAAATCCTCCCCTTAAAGATATAATTATAATTAGTATAATTTAGTAATAATAATTAATTGACAAGTCCTTTGGGTTCGATAATTCAGCTCTTCTAGAGCCACAATATTACTTGAGCAACCACATACACTTGCATGTGCAATTGGAAGAAACATACCGCTTCCTTCAACTCAAAGAAAATCGGATCAAGACCTTGCTTGAACTTCACATCTGTCACGAAAGATGATTCTGAACTATTGTGAAAAATAACACCACTTTTAGTGTAGTCAACTAACTGAGCATACAATCGGGTCAATCTATGAACATCTCGGACTAACTCCTTGTTATCATCATCAATGTGAGCAACACTACCCTTGATAACCGACTAAGAGCATCCGCCACCATATTTGCTTTACCAGGGTGATAGAGAACACTCATGTCATAATCCTTTAGTAACTCAAGCCACCTTCTTCGGTGAAAATTTAGATCTTTCTACTTAAACACATATTGCAAACTCCTATTGTCGGTAAAAATATCTAAATGAACACAATATAAGTAATGTCTTCAAATATTTAAGATAAAAACAACTGCCTCTAGTTCAAGGTCATGGTAGGATAATTCTTTTCATGAATCTTAAGTTTCCTTGAGGCATAGGCGATAACATTCCCATTTTTCATAAGGACACACCCTTAACCAATTTACGAGGCATCACAACAAATAAAAAATCTATCGGTTCCCTCTGGTAGAGTCAACATTGGAGTGGAAGTAAGTATATCCTTCAATTCTTTGAAACTTTTTTAACATGCTCCAGACCATATGAGCATAACCTTCTTTTAGGTCAATACCGTCAATGTAGAGGCAATCGAAGAAAACCCTTCAACAAACCTCCTATAGTAAACCTCCTATATTCCTAAAACTGCTTTTAGAACTCGATATGGTCATTATGAATTTTTGGTGATGCCATTCGGATTGACAAATGCTCCTGCAGTATTTATGGATCTAATGAATCGGGTATTCAAGCCTTATCTTGATCAGTTTGTGGTTGTCTTTATAGATGATATTTTAATATTTTCCAGAAGTAGTGAAGACCATGATAAACAGCTCCAGATTATTTTGAAAATTTTGAAAGAGAAAGAACTTTATGCTAAACTTTCCAAGTGTGAATTTTGGCTTGATGAAGTAGCTTTGCTGGGACATGTTGTATCAACTGAAGGTGTGAAGGTGGATCCTAGTAAAATACAAGCAGTTGTTCAATGGAGACCTCCCAAAAGTCCGACTGAGGTAAGAAGTTTCTTGGGCTTAGCAGGATATTACAGAAGATTTGTGGAAGGCTTTTCCATTATCGCCTCTCCTATGACTAAGCTCTTGCAGAAGGAAGTAGAGTTTATTTGGGATGACAAATGTCAAGAGAGCTTTGAAACTCTCAAATCCTTGTTGACTCAAGTGCCCATACTTACTATACCAATTAAAGGGAAAGAGTATGTAGTATACAGTAACGCTTCTCACAATGGTCTCGGATGCGTTTTGATGCAAGAAGGGAAGGTAATTTCTTATGCCTCTTGGAAATTAAAACAGCATGAATTAAATTATCCTACTCATGATCTTGAACTTGCTGCTATAGTATTTGCTTTAAAAATATGGCGGCATTATTTATATGGAGAGAAATGTCATATCTTCATTGATCACAAGAGCTTAAAGTACTTGGGTACTCGAAAGGAGCCAAAACTTTGACAACGTAGATGGCTTGAACTCATCAAGGATTATGACTGCACGAGTGATTATCATCCAGGTAAAGCCAATGTGGTTGCAGATGCCTTAAGTCGAAAATCCTTTGCAAGCATTTCTTTGAGTCCTTTACCCTTGCTTCTTGAGTTAAGAGCCATGAATGTTTGTTTTACACTTGATTCAAATGGTTTAGCTATTTCTAATCTACAAGTAAAACCAATATTACTTGAACAGGTGAAAGAAGCACAAATGTTAGATGAGAAACTTGTAAAATTGACCAGAGAAGTTCAAAGTGGGGAAAAACTTGATTTTACATTTACGGATAATGGTGGCTTATTTTATCAAAACAGGTTATGTGTCCCTAATGATGACAAATTGAGGAGAGAAATATTGAATGAAGCACATACTTCACCATATGCATTGCATCCTGGAGGTACAAAAATGTACCGGACCATCAACGAAAATTATTGGTGGAATGGTATGAAGAGAGATTTTACGGAGTTCGTCTCAAATTTTTTGGTTTGTCAACAAGTAAAGGCAGAACATCAAGTCCCAGTAGGTTTACTACAACCCTTGTCGATGCCGGAATGCAAATGGGAGAGAATAATTATGGACTTTGTTTCTGGACTTCCTCGCACTGAGAGAAATAGTGATGCAATATGGGTGATTGTGGACAGGCTAACCAAGAGTGCTCAGTTCTTAGCACTCAGGATGGATTACTCACTTGAGCGTTTAGCCGAGTTGTATATTAATGAGATTGTAAGACTACATGGGATCCTTGTGTCTATTGTATCAGACCGAAAACCAAGGTTTACATCTAGATTTTGGGGTAGCTTGCAGGAAGCTTTGGGTACTAAGTTGAGGTTTAGCACTTCGTTCCATCCTCAAACAGACGGCCAGTCGGAAAGAGTGATACAAATTTTGGAGGATATGCTTCGAGCTTGCATTATAGAGTTTGAGGGTATTTGGGACAGACACTTAGCTTTGATGGAATTTGCTTACAATAACAGTTACCAATCGAGTATTGGAATGCCTCCCTATGAAGCCTTATACGGAAGAAAATGCCGGACCCTTCTTTGTTGGAGTGAAGTTGGTGAAAGAAAGCTTGTCGGTCCTGAAATTGTGCAACAAACAGAGGACAAGGTAAAAATTATCAAAGATCGTCTCAAAATTTCTTCGGATAGACAAAAATCGTACGTTGATCTTAAAAGGTGTGACATTGAATATCAAGTTGGAGATAAAGTGTTCTTAAAAGTGTCTCCGTGGAAAAAGATTATGAGATTTGGCCAAAACGGAAAACTTAATCCCCGATTTATCAGACCTTATGAAATACTTGGGGTTGGACTAGTTGCATATAAATTGGCTTTGCCACCTGAGTTAAACAAGATTCACAATGTCTTCCATGTTTCTATGCGTAGAAGATATCGTTCTGATCCATCTCATGTTCTTCCAGTTGAATCTATTGAGGTTAATCCTGACTTGACATATAATGAAGAACCTATCCTAATTCAAACTCGAGAAGTAAAGCAACTTAGGAACAAGAGAATATCTTTAGTAAAGGTACTTTGGAGGAACCATTCTGGAAAAGAAGCTACCTGGGAAAGAAAAGAAGACATGAGAACCCAGTATCCGCGCTTGTTTCGAGACTAGTTTAAGGTAAATTTTGAGATGAAATTTCTTTAAGGAGAAGAGTGTTGTAACACCCCTAAATGCTTAAACAAATAGTCACATGTCGTTACATCATCTCGTAATTACTAGAATATGTTTTAATCTCATTTTTGGAACTTGAAATGTTGTGATTTGCAAACTTGCTTAGCATAAATTGTTATCATAAATTAAGGTATTGTATGGGGGTATTGCATAATTATTTAATTTTACTTACTTATACATTGGAAGTGTGGGTATAATGTACATAAATATAGTTATATATGTATGCTTTTTGGGCAGCCCCTTTTGGTGACATTTGCCCATATGACAAGGATAACTTTTGTAGCTATATACCTTTACACCTCCTTTAATTGAATTCGTTTTCCCTCAGGTCTAAAGAGCATTATAACATTATCTAAACATTTGTTCCTCAAAATCAAGATAAAAACTAAGTCCTTTTGGTTGGAATCCGACACACACACACTTCCTTTTGGTAAGTGACGAAATCTGCTTTTGAGCTGGGTAGTGTTTGGTATTTTATGCATATCTCATTCAAACCAACGTACTTTACAGTGAATAAATATTGTTTGGAAATCTAATTAGTAGACCTACAACTCTTGTGTTTATGTAAAATTCTAATTTAACTGTTATGGATACGAAATAAGGGACCCAAAATATGACAAGTTCTGTCCAGATTCTGGAATTAGAAATCCTGCACGTTCAACTTTTAGTGTTTTGATTATATATTTTTGTACAAAGCATATTTTGCGGTGATTCTTGATTATTTGCAAGCTTAAGAGATGTACCTACATCTTTTATGAAGGATATAAATTCCACTTTGGCCGTTTTCTGTTTCAAATCTAGGTTGCGACATGTAGTACGTTTATTGGACAGAATATCTGTTTTGGGAGTATAGTCGTATTTGTACAGGCTAGGATTACTTGTGATAATAACCCTATGTTACGTCATCATTATTGAGCTACTAGAAAGTAAATAAGTTATTGAATTCATTTTTAAAGGTTGTATATCCTCGTGTACAGTTGAAGATTTTGATACGCTGGTCGGTCTACGATTTGAACTCGTGAAGTCGTGTTGGACTGTTTTTGTGCTAAAGAACTGAGGTTTGTGTATAAACTTATACTTTTACTCTTTTTACCTGCTGGTATATCTGAAAGTTTACTTTGGTACCTTGGCTACCTCTTGTCACTTTGCATTGTCGTATTGGTATTCTTTAATACATTAAAGATGCTTTTGTAACTCGCCCACTTGTACGGATTGTTTGATCACTTGGCACTCTTGTTGGGAACTTGTCCTTCTTGTGGCTGTGACTTTGTCACTCTTGGCATGCCTCTTGATTTGGATCATTTACCATCTTGACTCTGGATTTTTAGTCCGTCTTAAGAATGGAAGTTGTCCATGTTAAGTACGAACTAGAAAGCCATTTTTAATATGGTTCTTGGTTCTCTTGATTATTGGGTTTTGACTCTTCTTCATACCTGCTTGTGCTTGGTGTGACAACATGATGTATATATTGGGCGAGCCTTGTTGTTGAATCTCTTGGAAAACTGTGCTATGAGCGTTCTTGACATTTGGATCTTTAAATATCGAACTTGATACTCTTTATATATTGTTTACTTGATTTATTTATTATGTTCAATTATGCTGCCCTTTACTGGAGAATGATAACTTGGCGAATTTGAGGGCTCTGAACCTATAGTTTTTACACCACTAAGCTATATGCTTAGCGATAGTTGTTTCTATCGTAGGGAATGTTTGAGAGGATGCTTAAAGTTGGCCATTGAAGATGGGGATTTTGAAAGCTTTAAAGAAGATCACATTTGCATATATGCATATATATTTTGTATAAACCTTGGGACTTGTACATGATCTATCTTTTTTATATTTACATGAGAATTTGAGGGCTGATTTGGTCATGTCACCATTGGTTGTAATATAAGTATCGCTATACGTTTTTATCTTTTTGGGGTGTGTAAACCCAAGTCTTGTAATATACTAAATTTACTATTTGTTTCGAATGTTAGTGTGAAGCATGAGCAGGTTGATTCCGGTACTCGAAAGCTTGTAATATTTTTGTTATTTCATCCTTGAGTGTGAGGATAATATATATACATGAAAAGCTCGTCAGTTATTTGCTTAAATTACTTTGCGGAGGTCATTATGAATCTAATCCCTCTACTAGATTATAATCAGTGTGCCCTCGTTAATCGCTTTTGAATGTTGCAAATATTAGTTAGGTCTCCTTAAAAAGGGTCGCTACAGAAGGACTCAATGTAAGCCACTTAGCATAGCCTCACATAAGATAATAGAAAAGTGCAGACATTAAAAACATTTTCTTTACATTTAAATTCTGATTAAACGAAACGGAAGTCCTTAACATTTGTCTCAAACCATCTAAACAACTTTGAATAACTCTTGAGACACAACCCATACAATAGTCTAAAACATGAAATAAAGATATAAAGGAAATGGTGGCTTTATCCTCCATACTATGAGGACTCACCAAGTCTTCAACTCCTTGCTCCTACTAAGAACCTAGCCACGAGAATGGAACGCAAGATCACTGGACCCTACATTTGATAAGAATGTAGGCAAGAGTATGCGTTAGTATAAAATGTACTAAATATAATAGCTAACATAACATTATAAGAGCATAACGTAAGGGTTAGTCAACATAAGATATATGCCATAATCATAACAGATGCTTTATAAAACATAAACTATAAGCATAAGAGACAACAACATAGTCATAGGCATAATCCAACATAGGCATAATATAAGCATTGGTCAACCCTTAGTCTTTCATATCATAAGAGAACTACTTCTCAAGTAACATCAAAGCATACTTGTGCAATGCATGGATGAGAACCCATAATCCCACCCACACTAAGTATCACTTTTAGGTCATCATAATAATACTTACCATCTTTGGATCTCATCCTTAGCTTACTTTTCATAGACAAAGGAATCTCTCACCATTAGTCAATCATAACAAGAAAGGCAACGATAGCACAATCCTACCTAAACATACATCATATAAGATAAACACTTTCTAGTTAACCTTAACTCATACTTGTGCAATGCATGGATAAGACCCCATAATCTCATCCATACTAAGTACCACTTTAGGTCCTCATCACTATACTTCTTGGTTGGGAACTAATCCCTCTTTTGAAACATTGGAACACTAGGAGATACTTCTTTAAGCACATCTTCGTTCCTCTCCTTTACTTTTGAACACTATGTGATACTTCTTCAAGCATGTCTAAGTCAATTATTAACTTGAACACTATGAGATACTTTATTAAGCATGTCTAAGTTCATTAGGTATTTGAAATTTTAGAGATGCTTCCTCAAGCATGTCTTAGTTCATTATGTTTGAAAAATTTGGAGATGCTTTCTCAAACATGTCTTAGTTCATTGACTCTCCTATGTGAGAGTTCCCCTTACTTTGTATACCCAAAATCAACTAGGTGTGAGCCTTTTTCAACCTATAAAATCAACATACGAGTATTTAAAAAACAAAATAAAAGCAAATAAAACTTGGGTTGCCTCCCTAGAAGTGCCTTAGTTCATGTCGTGGCACGACACAAGTCCCCACTCAATTTTGATTCACGAGGTTTGCCCTAGTGTCACTATGCAGTTTTGCTTTTCGTTTGGGTATAGACAAGATAACATATGACCCATTTGGGTCTCTAGTAGCTGAATAGATATGGATTGAGAAGTAGTCATCTGATTCAGCATTAAGACATTCTCTTTTATCTCTTTCAATACTATGTCGTGTTCTTCTACTTTGTGGAGAATGAGTGAGAGTATCTCTTCTACTTGTCCGCCCTCATACTCCTTGGGCTTTCAACGCTCGTGAGGGGAAATGTACGAATGTTTCTTTTGGTACGGTACTTCCAATTCCATGGTCTCTATTGTCAAGAGATCCATCTAAAGTCAATAGTGTGGCCAAGACCTGGTCATTCTCTGTCTCCTGTTGGTCCTAGTCATGTGATCAAGGAGTTGGGATGCTATTGCATAGGGTAGTTGTGTGAGACCACTTGGAGAAATTTGGTCAGCCACTCCTCTGTTCTCAAGACCAAGACCTCTATAGAAGCAGTCCAGTAGCATTTTATCTGAGATTCCATGAGTTGGGCATTGCAACAATAGTGTCTTAAATCTGAGCCACAACTCATGGATTTCCTCACCCTCCAATTGCTTGAAGCTTATGATGTCATCCCTAAGAACCATCATTTTTTATGAAGGGTGGTTCAGTTGGTTACCGTTGCTACAAGACATGCTCCTTTCTTCTGTACTAAAAGATCAACATGCAACCCAAAACTGAAAGTAAGTAGATTCAACTATGACTAAGAAGAACAAAATTCAACTTCACCAAAAAAATCTCAAACAAAACCACTACCCGGCAGTGGTGCTATTTTGATTAACGTTTCAAGGACACTTCATCCAATTCTAAGTTTCAACGATCGCTGGTCAGTATAAAACTCAACTAAATGAGTTAGGGTCAAATTTCACAGGGAGCGGTACGTGTTTGAGATTCAATAGCAAAGTGTGAACATGGTAAAATCAGCCATAGCAATAGACATTATCGAATAAAAACATAAATCAAATCAGGGGATGACACGAATGTCAAATAAGGAGGTTTTGGTTTTAATTATGAACTACAAACAGCTGAAAACAATATGAAATAATAATAATGAGACGAGTTCTTAGGATGTTATTTGATTATACGCTATTATAGATAAATGGGTAATTGCAACTGTTAGGAAATAGTTGTATATTAGTGAGTAAGCCAGACTATAGAGGAGGTAAACATTCTCTCGAACAATTTACCCCGAATCAAGTCGATTTCTCTCGAACATCAACAAGCAAGCAAAATAAGAATAGCCTACACCTTTGTCCATTAACTATCTCGAGTTGAATGTGTGGAACTGGGTTTAGCATTTACTCCTCGAGCTGAATCCTTGTCAACCCAATACCCACTGACCATTAATCAATAAGCTTAGTTTTAAAACCTCTCTCTCGAGCAAGCCAAAAACACAAGGGTAGAACTGTCCTTGCAACTACAATTCTTAAAACTACAATTACTGATTGAACTCACTTCTAAACAACATTTAAACTAACAATTAGCAATACCCATAAACTAAAACCTCCCATAATCACGTAATCACACCCCACAAATTGGGGTTTTAGCTAGACGTCATAAAAAGATAAAAATCGTTACCAAATTGAGTTTCCATCAACTGTGAAAGATTGATTTCATTCTTACAATTATCCAATTCGAAGAATCTTAAAGACCCACTTCCAATTTCTTCAAAAGTGAAAAACTTCAATTCTTCAAAGCTAAGGAAAAACTAGAGAAAACTTGTCTCAATACTCAGAATAATAATTACAGATACTCTTTAGAATGAATAATCATAATATCATGATACCATAATAATTGTTCAAAACTGTATTTATAGTCGCCAAAAATATACTACGAAGGACCACTCGGCACAGCAAGTCGGGCTCGCCAATCTACTCGGCGATCCTCCCTTTGGTCACTTCCATTGCCCTTCTGCCTTGGCCTTCAGCATCCTCAAGGTATGTAACTTTGGGTGATCCAACACTGCATCATGGAACCACTCGACGATTCACCGACTCCTCATTTCTCTCACCAACGTGGTTATTTCCTTCAAGGCTTGGCACACTAGAACTTTAGGTGGTCAAGCAGCCATTCGGTGACTCCTCAAATGGACTTGGCTATCACTAGGCTTGCTTTTCTTTATTCTTTCAGCTCGCTTTGTTCCTCTTCTTCTTCTTCTTCTTCTTCTTTTTGAGTTTCTAGAGAGAGAATTGTTGAGAAGATGATCTTTGGGATCTTTTGGGGTTTTGGAAATAATGATTTAATTAGGGTGGTTAAAGGATTAAAATACCTTATATTGGTGTACTAAGACTCTACAAAATGACCTCACTTAATAACTACCTAAGAAGGAATTCCCCTAAATTCTCCTCACTAGGTAGCCTACTCCCTGGCACCACGGTAGGCTCCACGGGTCGTGGTCCTGCCCATGGTCCTTTGGAAGTGGCTTGACTATGATGCTTTGGCCTCCACAAATTGAATGCATCTTCACGAGCCTTCCCACTAGCTGTGGTCTTCACCACTTGCCGTGAAGTTGCTCGTGAAGTTGAGCCACTTTGATGAAGCTTCAAGGGAGCTACTTTCTTGTCCTTCTTGGACCACACCAAGAGTTCTGGTCCTCACCACTGGCCGTGGTGGTGGTAATGGAGATGAGGCAGTACATCCCAAGCTTGGGACAACTTTGGCCCTTGGCTTGGGCCTTGCCCCTTGGCCTTGGCTCTTGTTGTCCTCACACTTAGCCCTAGTTCGCCTACTAAACTACGGGCTATTACAGTATCTCCCCCTTGGGGACATTTTCCTCGAATGACGTTCTAGGCACTTCTTAAGGTCGCGACTCTAGACTAGTAACCCATTATTCATGCAACTCATCTAAATGCACCTAATCAAAGGAGGAACTTCATCTCCTAGCTAAACATACTCAATTTAACACAAGGAAGTAAGAACTACCTCTAACAACCCAAAATGCATGAAATTATCATAACTAGTCATGTTCAAGGAGGAACTACCATCTCCGAACTAAAGCATGCTCAACACACTATTATGGAGCTCATATGCAATTTATTCTCAAAATAACCTATTCTTGGAGGATTCTCTCAACTCCAAACTAAGGCATCCTCTTTAATTCATTTCATGAAGTATATAGGCAACTTATACTCAATGCACTATAACATGAGGAAAACAATTATGCAAACTCATTTTCTTTCCAAACACAAGTTTTTATGAACATGCACAACATAAGAACATCATGGAAACATCTAAAACTCACATGACTCCAAAAAATAATACAACTAAGAGGGACTTTCCATCTCAAGTTAAAGGAGGAATAGAAGGAAAATATAAGGATATCGGGATATCTCATTGGCCTCGGCCACCTAAGTAGCACTTTCAACTATCATCCTCAAAATCTCATATGAGCCTATAAGACTAAACTTCCCAACTTCATTACACCTTTCTAAGGTGAGAAATTCAAGTAAACCCAACTCATAATCATTAGGAACACTCAACGAACTTGCTAACTAAGCACATCATCTCCCCCTTGGGAGTAAGCCTAGACAGACTTTATAAGCACCATTTCTTTCAATTCTGGGGTCGGATCAAGTCTTCACTAAGCTTTCACATCCATTACACAAGATTATTATAAAACATGGTGAATTACACTACTACCTTTTAGAGGAGTCTTCTCATTCAACATATCTAGGCATTTACTAAAACACCTTATTCACCAAATCTATTACATACTCCAAAACTCATCATGACTATGTCAGGTTCTACCCTCATAAAACAAATAATAATGCAACTAATCCATCCTAAAGATGTCATCTAAATCTAGCATATCAATTCCTATCTAGTCACATAGCCATAATTGGTATCACAACAAAAAAAATTTCCCTCGTTCCTTGTAGCATGTGCCCTTCGATTAGTCATATCATGAAGACCATCAGACAAGGAGTATGAGAGAGACCTTATAGAGTTAAACTCTATAGAATGACTTAGATAATGAAGAGTGAAGTTTCCTACATATCTAATAGCCTTAAATTCAGAAATGTGGCGCGCTTCACATTTATGAACAAGACTCTACTAGATGTGATTTGAGACATCCTCGAACTATTCTAAACCTTGAGCTCTGATTATCAAATTTTTCACGACCCAGGGGTATACCGTAGATGTAACATGGAAAATAGAACCACGAAGAACTCAAGGTAAGCTACTTAGCATATCATAACATAAGATAATAGAAAAGTGTGGAAATTTAAAACATTTTCCTTACAATCAAAGTCTCATAAAATGAAGCAGAAGTCTTTAACATTTGTCTCAAACCATCTAAAACAACTTTGGATAACTCTTGGGACACATCCTATACAATAGTCTAAAACCTGAAATAAAGACATAAAGTAAATGGTGGTTATATCCTCGATGCTATGAGGACTCACCAAGTCTTCAACTCCTTGCTCCTACTAAGAACCTAGCAACGAGAATGGAACTTAAGATTGCTGGACCCTACATTTGATAAGAATGTAAGCAAGAGTATGCGATAGTACAAAATGCACTAAATATGTTAACTAACATAACATCATCAGAGCATAACATAAGGGTAAGTCAACATAAGATATATGCCATAATCATAAGAGATGCTTTATAAAACATAAAGTATAAGCATAAGACACAACAACATAGGAACGCATAATCTCCAACATAGGCATCATATTAGCATTGGTTTACCCTTAGTCCTTCATATCATAAGAGAACTACTTCTCAAGTAACCTCAAAGCATACTTGTGCAATGCATGGATGAGACCCCATAATCCCACCCACACTAAGTATCACTTTTAGGTCATAATAATCATAATTACCATCTTTGGATCTCATCGTTAGCTTATTTCTCATAGACAAGGGAATATCTCACCTTCAGTCAATCATAACAAGAAAGGCAACTATAGCACAATCCTACCTAAACATACATCATATAAGAGAAATACTTTCTAAGTAACCTTAACTCATACTTGTGCAATGCATGGATAAGACCCCATAATCCCATCCATACTAAGTACCACTTTAGGTCCTCATAACTATACTTCTTAGTTGGGAACTAATCCCTCTTTTAGAAAATTGGAACACTAGGAGATACTTCTTTAAGCACATCTTAGTTCCTCTTCTTTACTTTTGAACACTATGAGATACTTCTTCAAGCATGTCTAAGTCAATTATTAACTTGAACACTATGAGATACTTTACTAAGCATGTGCAAGTTCATTTGGTATTTGAACTCTTGGAGATGCTTCCTTATGCATATCTTAGTTCGTTGTGTTTGAACACTTAGAGATGCTTTCTCAAGCATGCCTTAGTTCATTAATGTTTTTGAACACTAGGAGATACCTTTTCAAGTATGTCTTAGTTCATTGGATACTGAGATTGCTACTTGAAACCCGGACTTCTCTATGTGAAGGCTTCGATCTCATGAGACCTACTTTGGGAAAACCCAGAATCTCCTATGTCAGAGCTCCCATTACTTTGGAAGCACAAACTTAACTAGGTGTGAGCCTCCTTTAACTTGGAATCCCAGACTCCACTAAGTGTGAGCCTCCTTTAACTTGGAAGCCCTGACTCAACTAGGTGTGGGCCTCCATCTCATTGTCAATATCCATTTGGGGCCAATCATAGCCTTACTTAACTCATGACTCATGGAGGTATGTCCTTGATAATCAATCCATGTTTTGAGAGATTCTATCATTTTATGCATATAAGCATTCATAAGGTAGATGAGGTGGGTAAAGTCCTTCCGCAACAATGACACTTACTAGTCTATCATTCTCATATATGCTTCACTCTCAAAGCCATTAGAAGCATAATTCAACATATTAGCTTTACTCTCAAAGCCCTAGCAATCAATATTCATGACTACAAGTCTTACTCTCAAAGCTTTACCTCTTACAATCATCATACATACCTAGATTACTAGGCATTCTAATCACATGCTTCTTTCTTAAGTGATTCTAGTCATATATCATCATAAACTGTCAATATCAAGCCTTACTAGTTATGATCCATCACATATACATTATTATAATTCAATTCATGCTTACATGATTTTATTCTAGAACAATTACTATACATATCATTAATCTTAGAAGATTATCTCTAAATCCCCAATTTCCCTCCTTTAAGGCATAAACCCACATTACTCAAATTTCATCAATCAGACTAGGGTGACATGGAAAACATGTAATTTCATCTTAATAAAAATATTCAGTACTAATTCTATCATAAACAATCAATACCCACTCAATTGGGTCAACATACAACATAACCCACAACATTGAAGAAACCCAAACTTGAATTGGGGGAATTCTAGGGGGATCCATGGATGAATAAGCTATCATACCTTGGATACAAAGCCCTCACAAAGCTTGGAATATTGGAGGAATTCGACCTAGCTCGACCCTCTTCTTCTTCTTCTTCTTGAATTTTCTAGATAGAGAATTTTTGAGAAGATGAACTTTGTGATCTTTTGGGGTTTTGGAAATAATGAATTAATTGGGATGATTAAAGGGTTAAAATACCTTATATAGGTGTACTAAGACTATACAAAATGACCTCACTTAATAATCACTTAAAAAGGAATTTCCCTAAATACCCTTCACTAGGCATCGTACTCCCAGGCACCACGGCAGGCTCCACAAGCCGTGGTCCATACTGTGAGCCGTGGTCCTTGGTCAGTGGCTTGGCTATGAGGATTTGGCCTCCACAAATTGAAGGAACCTTCACGAACCTTCCCACGAGTCGTGGTCTTCACCACTGGCCATGAAGTGGCTCGTGAAGGTGAGCTACTTTGAGGTAGCTTCAAGGGAGCTACTGTCTTCGCCTTCATGGACCACACCACGAGCCATGGTCCTCACCACTGGCCATGGTGGTGGTCATGGAGATGAGGCAGTGCATCCCAAGCTTGGGGCAGCCTTGGCTCTAGTCTTGGGCCTTGGCCCTTGCCCCTTGCCCCTTGCCTTGGCTTTTGTTGCGCTCACACTTAGCGCTAGTTGGCGTGTTACAAATAATTCATAAGCATCTAAATAAATCAACATTGAAAAAAACCCATGACATAGAAGAAAAACCGAACTTCAATTTGGGACTTCTAGCTTCAAAATTAAGAAATTTATTAACTCTATGGAGGAAAGGGATCCATAGATGAAGATTTTCATACCTTAATGCCAAAGGCTTTACTTCAATGGAGGAACTGAAGACTTGACTTGAAATGCTAGCCTTCTTCTTCAACCATCTAGAGAGAGAAATTTTTCAGATGAGAAACTTGTTTTTCTATTGAGATTTGACAAAATTATTTTATTTGGAAGACTTTGGGGGTTAGAAATGTTTATATAGGCTTCTAATAGAGGGAAAAATGACATATTACTAGGCTAGAATAATTAGAAGAAGACCCAAAATCCCTAATTAAAATAATCGACAACTCGACCTATGATCCGGGGGTCCACCTACGAACCCTTCTAGTCGACCGTCGATGGGTTAAGAGACCATGATTTTTGGACCGCCAATGACAGACCCATGTACGGTCCGTGGATCAACCTTCCAGCCGCACATGCCCAATCGTGGGTCTCAACTTTGAATCCTAAAATCTCTCTAAGTTAGGGACTCACCAAGGAAACCTACCTACGATCCATGTACTAACCAACAGAATGTCCTTGTGAACCATCGCAAAGTACTAGAACTTGACATTTTAGAAAAACCTTTAAAATACTACCCACGAGGTAACTCACAGACCGTATGTCTTTACACAGGCTGTGGGTGGATTTATTGGGACTAGCACCAAATTCTGCAAAAACCTGTAATTCTACCCTTTTTGAATCTAAGGTGTTACATGATTCAACAGCTACCACATTCAATGGAAATTCTATTGGATGTCCACTTCTCTTGTCGTACTGAGAGGTAATAAATGCTATTCCATTGAAGTTATCGTCTTAAAGGGCGTTCTTTGTCAGTTTGGATAGGTTCAGTGATACCACTGCAATCCAATGTGGATCACTTTAAGTATGATTTTGAAAAAATGATTGTCACAACCCAGGGGTACACTCTAGATGTAACATGGCGTATAGGACCCCAAGAGGCCCCATACAAGCCACTTAGCATTCATAACATAAGAAATAGAACAAAGAAGTAAATATAACATTTCAAGTCCAAAAGTTTTATAAAACTAAAGTGGAAGTCTAAAACACTTGTCTTATTAGCCATATAGTACAATAGAATGAAATTAGGCCTAGCCCATACATTAATTCCAAAACTGAAAGTTAACTAGAAACTGAAAACAATGAGAATCCGTCCTCGAAGCATGAGGACTCATCAAATGTAACGACCCGAGAGTACACCCTAGCCGTTACATGCGTATTCGACCTCTCGGAGGTCTTATACAATCCTTAGCATTCATTCATCGCATAGATCATAAAAAATCACTAAGAATTTAAAACTTTTATTCAGTAAAACAATGAGACTTCAAGAGTCATCAACATTTGAAAACAGCAATACGCAAGCGGAGCTACTAAGTCTCTTAAGCCAATCTTAGACAAGAACTTAAAATGTACCAAGGGACACGGCCCTTTACAAATGAAATGAAACTTAAGTGTCTATTACAATGACTAGGAAACTTCTAAACATAGTCCTCGCATCTTGAGGACATACCAAAGACTTGGAAGAGTGAAGCAATCCAAGCAACTCCAAAGCACAATCTCCTCCTAGTTACCACAACCTACACTAGTAGTAAAATAGAAGAAAGGGGTTAGTACAACACACGTACTAAGTATGAGGATATGCAAAACATGCTAAAAAAGGACATTTGTTCGGAAGTTATGCTTTCAAGCCAGTTTGATAAAATCTCATGAACATCAACATAATAGGGACCTTACAAGTCACCACCAATAATACAAAGTCATATGCTTCACAATACCTCATAAACATACATAACCCATTTACCTTTACCTTCTTGCCTTGGACCCCCACCTTAAGCAACCCTTAAGCTATACCTTTGTGCAATGTATGGGCAACGTTCCATACCATCACCCACACTAAGGCACCACCTTAAGGTCACACAAAGTGCACTTACCATGCATCCCTCAACCTTCACCAATTAATCACATGAGACATATAAGCACATAAGCCAACAAGTCACTTCATAAAACTAGAACACTCATCAAATGTCATCTCAAGACTCACCTAAGTAAGACACGGTGAAGCAGCCCATACTACCTCTCCATACCACACCCAAGTGATCCTTGAGGCTACACAAAACAAGCTCCATTCACATCTCAACATAAATCGTTGATTCAACTTAATGCATTTAGACAACTTCATTCACTAATGACAAAAGATCATCACATACATTCCATTCAACATAAGCACTTACATTCAATTCATTATGACTCACTTTCACATTAGCATGCTCAAAGACCAGCACTTTCATTAATTAGCCCAATAAGACTCATTCATTCATTATCATTACTAAGACACACTAAGATCTCCCTTAAATGTCTACTTGTGCAATGTCTAGATGATGTCCCATTCCACCACCTATCCTAAGTAGTACACCCTTAAAAGACCCTAGTTTATTCATTCATTAAGGTGGGGGAAGAGCCTTAACCGATATAGACCATGGAGCTTGACATGAAATCCCGGTAATACCCTTACCGAATGAGGATCCCTACTTGCATAAGGTAGGGTCATTCTTTTAGCCTTTACGTGGTAGAGACCACTAGCTAGTCCTATGTAGGCACATAGTTAAGGGATAAAAGCATTGCTTCTAAGTACTCTCATCTCAACTCACGAAGGAGCACCCATCTTAAGGGTTTCTACTAAATACTCACATCTCAACTAACGAAGGATTATCCACCCATTTTCATATCCTCTCGGTGCTAGAGATTACTCCCCCACAGAGTTAGGACATTCATTTCATTCATTCATTTAGGGATAAGGATTGCTACTAAGTACTCTCATCTCAACTCACGAAGGAGTACTCATCCTAACCTAACATTAATTCATTTAGGAAGCTCTTGGATTCAAAGATAAGAACACCTTTCATCTAGGAACCCCATTCATTTAAAGGAGAACTTTATGAGACTATCCTTATAATAGACCCAACATTCATTCAGTAGCATTAACTCCCATTCTTTTCATTCATTCACACATTCTTTCATTCTTTACTAGGTGTGAGAGTAGGTAAACATAGTCTACCCTAACCTCACCTTCATTATATGTCATTCAAAGAAGACAACAACCAAGCATAACACATAAAGTCTCTTACACAAGGTCACCTTTCATACTCTTAGACCATACACAAATTCACATCATATCACATTACCTTCACATAATCAACATTACTCAATACAACAATCATCCAACTTTGCCTACAACGCCATGATCACAACATGCTTATAAAGTAAACATCCCCACTTTCAGAGGGATCAAACCTCACAATTCTAACATCTACAACATATATATAAAATACTAGAATAAATAATCTATTCACAACTTCATCAACATAATAAGCCTTAGGTCACAATTGCCCATTCAAGGCCAACATCCAATATAACACAAATGACCATCAATTCCTCATAATTCAATATAGAATAATTCATAAATCAATAGCCCATAACAATCTACACATTAATATCACATTATTATCTCATAATCAATAGACCCGCTATAGACCCAAAATTAAGATTTCAAGATATGCAAGGATTCATGGAGTTTTTTTAATCTTAAAACCATCAATATTAACATAAATCATCATTTGAAATACTTTCATGCAAGAACCCAAGCTTAGAATTGAAATTGGGGTTTTAAGTGTTTTTGAAAAACATTGAAATCACTTTGATTTGGCTTTTTGACTGAAAGGAGATTCAAAGGTAAAATTTCCATACCTTTGTGATTAACTTCCTTAGGAATTTAAAGAGAAATCAGTAGGAGCCCATCCCCTAGCTTGAAACTTCATCAATGTCTTTCATGGATTTCTAGAGAGAGAATTTATTTGAGAGGGAAGGTTCAATTTGGATAATGAGGTCTAATTCTAGGCTTTGGGGTTTTAACCACTTAAAATATCCTAAAATAGGTAGAATAACCGTTTATAATAATTCCCCAAAGTACTCAAACTACCCCTCACTTAGTTGGACCTTTTAAACAAGTCAAACTTGAGTTTTATTTTCGCAGATTTCGTGGGGAAACAAGTCCGCGACACGGAGGTGTTCCCACAAGTTTCTGGAAATTAAATTTCGAGACAGTAGAGTCTGCGACACGTCTGCGATGCGGACCAAACTTTTGGCCCTTGGTGGAGCTAGTCCGCGATGCGGACATGCTCTCTTTATGCACATTCTCAAGCTGCCTTGGCAGCTTGTTTGGCCAAGGGTTAGGGTCCTCCTCGGGGACCCTTAGGGTGGTCCCGGGGAGTCGTACCCTAACATTTTGACCCTAAAAACATTTACTAAGACACTAGGATCACCTCTACTGATTTTAGACTCCAAACAACACATAAAAACATGAACAATATACTAGAACACACCAACACGTAAAAGACTAGTTTTCGAACGTCTTGGTCGTCCCTTGACGTTTGACTTCCAAACTCTTTAAAACTGACTAAAAAGGCTATTCTTCATTATTCTAACAAGTTATTATTGCATAACACCCATGTGAGGCTCTACTTTATCCTACTTCATTTTGAGGGGTGTTACACCGAAGCTCAGAAATCTCGTAATAAACCACTAGCCACAAAACTGATGACCCTGACTGTCGGACCCTACATTTGGGGAAATGTAGGCAAGAGTATGTTTTAGTACAAAATAATGTACCAAGTATGATAGTTATGTATAAAAAAATTAAATCATGTTAAAATAGGACATTTCATGACATGCAATTGGCCAAGCTAAAACATTATATAAAAGGGTTAGAAACGTAAGTCATAAAACATGGTCAATGCAAGCTACATCATTTGAAACCTTTGAACACATATGATATACTTCTTGTAGTAACCTTTGTTCATTATTAATGTGTAAATTAGCCTTAACCGACATAGAGACCAGGTGAGCAATAAAATGAACTTCTAGCTTAGGTGGATCCACTAGCTTAGTCTATCTCGACAATCATCCTATTGGGGGACATAGGTAAGGGATAAGGAGATTGCTTCTAGAAACTCGGCCTCTACTAACGGGAGAGTTTCCATATCGATATCCTCTCAGTTCTAAGCATAAATCCAACGAAATAGTCATTTCTTACTTGTTCTTATTATCCATGAAAGGGCATGTCATCTTGACAATCCAAGCTAAGTCATTATCCATGGAAAGATATCATTCAATAACTAATCCAAGGTAGGTTTCATTAAGCTAGCTCTTAATCTTTGATTCAATTAGGTGAGAAGACCTTTCAACCTTAGAATCCTTATTATCTGAGAAAACCTTTCACAATCATGCTTTCATGTGTATATGAGAAAATCCTTTCATCAACACAACAGCAACATCATCATTATTGATACTTTACTCTCAAAGCATCCTTAAAACATTTGCATAGATTTCATAAGAACATGCATAATTCCATAAATTACCTTCCAAGGTTCACAACCCACTTTTAATCATCAACATTTAGAAAACATGGGTTAGATATGGATTTCATCATTAATTAATGTAATTATGTCAATGCATGCTTGACTTTATAAAACTCATCTTTCATAAGGAAAACCCACATCATATGATCATAATTTGGAGAACGTGGGGATTTAATTGGTTCATAGGGTAATCATCATAAAATCATAGTATTTCATCAATTCATTCATAAGAGATCATAATTCAATCATATAAATCAATAATCAAGAGAACCCATGACAATTGAAGAAACCCCAAACTCAATTGGGATTTTGAACTTTGGAAATTGGAGAATTCGGGAAATCCATGAATGGAAGGAATCCATGGATGAAAGCTATCATACCTCAATGTCAATTGCTTCAATGGAGGAATGGAGACTTGACTTGAAACCCTAGGAGAGAGAAATATCAATGGGAGAGAAAGAACTTGATTTCTTTTGGTTATTTTTTAGAGAATGATTTGGGAAATTTAGGGGTTAAAATACCTATATAGGGGTCATAGTGAAGGGTAAAATGACAGAGTATTAGACTATACTTACTAGGGAAAAATCCAACTGCCCCTGAAAAATAACTGGTGACTCATGACCCACGGACCCTGACCGACGGCCCGTCTTGTTAGTCTGTCGTCTGGATCACAGAGTGGGAGTTCGGGGGTCTAGACCATGGGCTCTCAAACCACGGACCGTGGTCCCACCAATGATCTTTTGGTCCGGCCTTGGTTATATGTCCCCCTGACTCCTTTTTGGGTGGCCAATCCACAGACCACACCTACGGTCTATGGTCCCATCTACGGGCTGTGGGTGGCCTCCGTCGAATAACCTCCAGCTTCTGAAAAAATGTTTTCTTGCCCCTGCTCCAATCCGAGGTGTTACAATGATCCACTAGTCCATAACATACTTAGATGATGGGAGAGGGTGATTATCATAGATATGGGTGCACATCGATCTTTTGGCACATCTAAATACCACATCTGGATCGTGAAAGAGGTCGATCGTAGAGAATTAAGTGAAGAAGAGTATTATGGGCATGCTAGTGAAAGAGAAAATATACGGGCATGCAAATTATGGAACCTTGGATATGAAGTCACTCCATATATAAGAGAGAAAACTGAACCAAGCTCTTGGGATCAACATCTTTAAGATTTCAATTTTTTAGGATAACTTTCCCATGTTACCCATTTCCCTTTAGTTATTTTTCAGCTTTTGTTTTTAATTATGATGTAATAGTTGAATTTTATTAAATAAATTTGTTTTTTCTCTTTTTATTTTCCTCTAACTCTAAACTCCAAATTAGAAAATATGGCTTGAATTAATCATTGTGTATCACTTAATTGTCGTTTTAAGCCTCTACCTCTTACTAAACGAGGCTCCTTGCATTTTAGGGCCTTTTTTTAGAAAAATATCTCAATTTATGCAATGTTCTAAATTGGTTTTCTTTTTATTTTCTTTTTGTTTACCCCTCCCCAGCAGTTGATGTATGGACCATGGTTTACCACACATGATCAAAGGGCGCTCTTCCTTCTTCTCCTAGTTCGACTTTCAAAGGAAATAGAAAGATGGGTGATAACAATGTTATCACAAAATTGGTTGAAACTATTGAAGAAGTATATCCCTTGAGTGAATTGGTCTCAAGGTTGGAGCAGAAAATAACGAATTAGAAGAAGATATAGTTGATATGTGTGAATGGGCTAAGTTTTTACTCTCTATCAATCCCTAGTTGGAGACGAACATGGATAACTAGCATGGCGCAAATCAAGCCACCTTTCAAAATAATCCTCCACCAACTCACCCTACTTCCCATCTTCCTAATCAACCAAGCTCCATCCACATTTCTCCAACAAATGCTCTGTTTCAAAATTATTCATATGCTTCTTAACCTCCATATATTACTTCACGCCTAAAGAATTTCACCATACAAGCTCCTTTATATCAAACATCTCTATACGAAGCTCCTTGGCATCGTGCACCGCTCATGCCATATCAATTGCCTTCATACCAAATCTCTCCGTATCAAAAACCTCCTCCGCCACATAAACAACCTACATGTCCTATCTACAATGTTAAAAACTTCACTCAACAACATATTAACAAAAACTTATTCAATGTTGAGTAGAAGCCCATCAAAATTTACACTATTTTAGCCAAACTCATAGATCAACTCTATGAAAAACTAAGGATTGCTGGCCACATTTCACTTGTATGCAAAATAGTAATGGGTATACATGCAAAAGGGATCGAACAATCTAAAGTTTGTTCTTATCACTTAAGGATGAAAGGACATAGCATAGAATAATGTCGTGATCAAAAAGGCAAGATTCAACAATTGGTTGATACTAAATTCATGCACTTGAAAGACTTTGTGCCAAGAGAATCCTAGCAGTAAACTTGTTGAAAGTCATTTGAAGTAGTTTTCAATAAAAGTCTTATGCCGTTTGAGTTTAAGTTCTCTACATTCGGGCTCCATCAAGTTCTGACAAGGAAAGTACTAATGTTAGCATATGGACAATAAAGTTTAGTCAGAAACTAACATTTCAATTGTTGCTTAAGAGTGTTCCGTTCGATGTCTTTAATTATGCTCTTTTACTTTGTATTTGAAACTATGTCAGACCTGATTCCCGTTTAAGAGGGGATACGTAGGCACTCCTTTGGAATTCGGTCTTATCTTAATAAAATTTTATATTGTCTCTCAAAATGTAACTGAGGCAAAAATTTTGAGAGGGTCTCAAAATTCCATCAAAAACATTCTCTTCGGAGCATTCAACTGGGGCAGAATTTTTTGAGAGGACCTCAAAAGTTTAGTCAAAAGAGCATTTTTTTTTTATAAATGGCAATATTGGGGCAGAATTTTTGAGAGGATCTCAAAAATCCAATCAAAGGACTATCCGTTTGCAGGTCACAAGACTAGAACAATTTTGAGAGGACCTCAAAAATCCCATTTTATTAGGGATCATAAGACTGGGGCTTAATTTTTGAGAGGGAAACAACTTTTGATCTATAGAGAAACATTCGGAATTCTAAAAGCTCCACACCAGGGTAAAATCTTTTGAGGAAACCTCAAAAAATTTGGCGAAATTGAATTCACAATATAAGGACGATCTTCAAATAAACATCAAAGGAGCGTGTTGATTAAAACAGAGATACTTATCAACCTCCCCTCTTTTAAACTAATTATTTTTCCTTTAATTCAGAAGACACAGGTATGCAAAAAAAAGTGATTCCAACAATCGTCTGAAGGATCAAGCTAATTTATACTGTTATATTGAGCTTGACAAATCGCCAGTAAATGTCACCCTATCCTCCAAATAATATGAAGAATGAAGCCACTTATATTGAGCTCAGCAATCGCTAGTAAATGACACTCCATCCTTCAAATAAGACGAATGTCCAAGTCGACGATATTCTTAACTATCACAATGAGACCGAAATGATAAGATAAATGACTAAGGTACTATATACCGAGCACGACGAATTTCAAGTAAATGGAACTATATCCCTTCAACTATTATATTATTCCATAGAAATTGCATGTGCACGAAAATTACATGTGCTCGAGAATTTACATTGTGCCTAAGAATTTGCATTGTGCCCAAGAATTGCATTGTACCAAAGAATTGCATGTAACCAAGAATTGAATTATGCCTGAGAATTTCATGTGCCCGAAAATTGTATTATGTCCAAGAATTTGCATTGTGCCTGAGATTTGCATTATTGCATGAGAATTTTATGTGCCTGAGAGTTGCATTGTGCATGAGAATCACATGTGCCCGAGAATCGCCTCTGCCCAAGAATTGCATCTACCTAAGAATTTGCATTGTGCCCGAGAATTGTATTGATCCCAAAAATTTCATGTGCCCGAGAATGGCGTGAGATCGGGAATTGCATTGTGCTCGAGAATTTCATTTCGTCCGAGAATCGCCTGGGACCGAAAATTGCACTGTGTACGACAACTGCATGTGCCCAAGAATTGCATTGTACTCAAGAATTTCAGTGAGCCCAAGAATTGCATTGTGCCTGAGAATTGTATTGTTCCCGAAGATTGCATGTATCTGAGAATTACATGTGCCTGAAGATTGCATTGTGCTAGAGAATCGCATTGTGCCCGAGAATTGCATTTTTTCGTGAAAATTGCATGTGCCTAAGAATTGCATGTGCCAAAGAAATTGCATTGTTCCCCAAAAATGCATGTGCCTGAGAAGGAGCTACCGTTGAATCAAGATATGAAACTCATATTTGAGCTCGAGGAATACATTTGTACGAAGTTTCTATCAACTCAAGCCACAAGTATCACTTAATGCCTGAATTACATCGAAATAAATATGCTTTTTTTACTCATATTTTCTGTTCTGAAGGCGTCATAGTCTGAAGGCAATATCATTCATGGCCTGGAGACATCATTTCATGGCCTGAGTATTTCATTTATGCTTATCATGATCTGAAGGTGTCATAGTCTAAGGGTATCATCTTTCATGGCCAAAAGATACCATTTTCATGATCTGAGGATTTAATTTATGTTTATCATTATCCAGAGGTGTCATAGTCTAAGGGCATCATCTTTCATAGCCCACAGACACCATTTTCACGACTTGATGATTTAATTTCTACGTACCATGATTCGAAGGTATCATAGTCTAAAGGCATCATTTTCATGGCCCACATACAACATTTTCATGACCCAGGGATTCAGTTTTGAGTTACATGGCCCTAGTCATCATAGCCTAAGACATCATCCTCATAGTCTTAAGGCAAATAGCATGGTCGATATGAGAAATTACATTATGTTTATAATTATTATTAGATAGATCTACCTTAACCATTTATTTAGTCGTGTCACAAGCTACAAGTTTGTAGATTGTAGAGAAGATCTATGACCCTTTTAGATATGACCATCGTACCGATATATATCACAATAAAAGCCTTCTCAATTTTCCTCTACTCATATGATCTCGTCGTCTCATAACTTAAGTCAGTCTAATGTCCTTAGACTATTCATTCCACTCCTGGCTCCACTCTTATCTATTGAAGCTGATGTCGCTTTTGTTCGAATCTCGTACCATTATTTTAAATTTAGGAATATAGTTGTTCCTAAATCTAGAACTACACACGGCCTAATTCTAGTAATACCATAGATATGTAAGCGACTTATAATCGAAAGCTAGTCATACCTTGTCACAACCAAGACCATCGTGATTGGCACCCACACTAACCCTCCGGTGGGAGAACCAATTATACTAATTAGCTAACCAACTTATTCAAAATACTAAAGCATGTAAAGATACGGAAGCAGGTTTAAATGCTAAGGAGTTCCCATAAACTCCAACAAAAGTCTAACAACCAAGCTAATATTGCGGAAATAACACCTAGAACCTGAAAGTCAATGTACCAAAACTATAACAATGAACCAAAATCCTAAAAGGAAAATGGGTGCAACCCAACTAAACATAAAAATATCTGATTAACCATTCTAAGTCCGAATAAGATGGACTAAACAGAAAGAGAACTCATGGCATCCTGGAAAAATTGGCTCACCCTTGAATTCGAACGATCACTGATCTTCTAAGCGAGGTCTATCAATAGCCGTCTGAAGATGCCCTATACTCAACAAAGAAAGAGCAAGTGCAGTATCACTGCACAACCACTGTGTACTGGTAGGATCACGCGGCTATCTCACTAAGTGCAACATACATAAGCCAATACAACATAATAATAACATGCATACACCGAACATATACAATATCATCACCATTTACGAACAACGTACAATTTCACATTTCTCAAGATACACAATTATGTCAAGTCATTAGTTCTCTCATAGAACCCAAACCCAAACTGTTAGCATACCAGAACGTGGTACCCGATCAGATGTTTATGCCGAAATGTGGCAATCGATCCCATATTTATGTCGTAAAGTGGCAACCGATCTAAGTTAGTGTGTTAGAACGCAACACCCGATCCATTCAACAAGCCACAATCACATTCACATGTATATTCTCAAATCATACAATCAAGTCATGATTCATTGCATTCATCATTCATCTATCTCATTTACAACTAGTGTGATCAATAATGCAACATCCGCATACATACACGTATAATAATGAAACAAGAACAGACATATATCACATAATCATGAAATCACAACCTTCAACTACCTCGAAACAAGCTTCAATCCCCTAAGAAACTTGATTCTTTCCTTTCCAAATTTGTTCCGCTTGTTCTTAGTCTACAAACAATTAATATAACACGGGAATGATAATCAATAACAAATTACCCAAATCACCAACAATTCTATCAACCCTAGATCAAACCTATGATCCTAATATCCAAATTAGGGCTTTTCCCACCATAATTTCCAGATCAAAACCCTCCCCCATCGATAATTACCCACGAAACTAATTTCTACAGATAGAAAAATAGATTCGGGGAGTGAAAATATTACCTTTAGCCTCAAGAAAGGTGGAAAAATGTCAAAAAAACTCCTCGGTTCGTTCCTTAGTTCTCAAGTTCAAAAATGGCAGAATAAAACATTTTTGGGGTTTATTTCCGACTTTAAGTCACGTCTGTCCCACTATGGCAGCCCAAGTCCCGCTACAGCGTCCCCGTCCTTGCTGGAAAATCCCGTTTAGTGACTTGCACCGAACTAGTGAGAAAATTTAATAATTCCAAGACCACCATTTCACAACACACCTTCGACCAATGACACTCAAAAACTACCCGTTCAGGCTAATATCAATTTCGGGAGTTCTACTCACCCGAATTCAATTTTGTAAAGTCGTATGGATTCCTTAACGTCTTAGCTATCTACTCATGTAATCAAAATCATAATTACATCACCCAATTGTTACCAGATTTCCCTAGACTTAAATGATTCTAATTTCGTCCAAATCTGGACTAGGTTGGGAAATTCCAAGTTACTACCAAAAAGTTTTCCGGCCCAAAAATTTTCCCTGTTGGTTTTTTTAAAATGACCGGAAATGGTCATTACAATAAATACCAATTTACCCATCACTGGTCCCCGAGTGACAAACTTATGAAAAATAGGCTAAAGAAGGAATGGAGTAGTACCTGAATCGACGAACAATTGGGGATACTTGTCTCGCATGTCCTTCTCGATTTCCCAAGTAGCTTCCTCAACTTGACGATGCTTCCATTGAACTTTCACGGACTTAATCTCTTTGGTCCTCAGCTTACGCACATCACGATAAAGAATTATAATCAGTTATTCCTCATAGTGAAGGTCTTTATCTAATACAACTAAGTCTCACTTAATGAGGTAATCCCCGTCACCATGATATCTCTTCCAAGTGGATACATGAAACACTAGATGAACTCCAGATAAATTAGGAGGTAAAGCCAATATATAAGCCACTGGCCCTACATATTCAAGAACCTCAAAGGGACCAATGTATCACGGACTTAGCTTGCCCTTCTTTCCAAACCTCATCACCCCTTTCATTGGTGATACCTTAAGAAGAACATTCTCACCAGTCTGAAATGCCATGTCTCGTACCTTATGGTTTGCATAATTCTTCTGTCTTCTCTGGGCTGTTAAGAGTTTAGTTACTCCTCACCTTCTCTTGTGCATCCTTCACTAAATAGACCCCCAAAGGTTTCACATCTCCAGCCTCGAACCATCATATGGGTGATCTACATCCCCTCCCAGAAAATGCCTCAAACGGTGTCATATCAATGCTGGAGTGGTAACCATTAGTATAAGAGAAATCACACAAAGGTAAGAAATTATCCCAATGCCCTCCAAAATCAATCACACATGCCCTCAACATGTCTTCTAACACTTGAATAGTCATCTCTCACTTCCCGTCCATCTGTGCATGGAAAGCGGTACTAAAAGTGAGTTGTGTACCCAATTCATCATGTAATTTCCTCCAAAACTTGGAGGTAAACTGTGTACCACGGTCTGAAATGATAGAAAGGGGCACTCCATGCAACCTCACTATCTCCTTCACATACACCTTAGCCAATTGTTCAGCATTATAATCTATTCTTACTCGAATAAAATGGGATGACTTAGTCAATCTGTCAACCACTACCCAAATAGAAACAAACTTCCCCAAAGTCTTTGGAAGACCAACCACGAAATCCATGGCTATCCTTTCCCACTTCCATTCCGGAATTGGCATTCTTTGAAGCAAACCTGCAGGCCTTTGGTGTTCATACTTTACTTGTTGACAATTTTGACACTTAGCAACAAACTTCGCTATATCCTTCTTCATGCTCGGCCACCAATAAATTCGCTTCAAATCTCGGTACATCTTTGTACCCGGATGAATGGAATATTGCGAACAATGGGATTCTGTCAACAATTTCTGAATCAAGTTATCAACTCGAGGAACACAAATCCTTTCTTTAAAACTGAGCACACCTTCCACATCAAGAGAGGTCTCTTGTGCCTTACCAATTGCAATCTTCTTCTTAAGTTCATTCAAACTTTCATCCTCATATTGTTTGGCCTTGATCTCCTCAATGAGCATAGCCCAAACTTCAATGCTAGATAACACCCCACCTATCTCTAAGATGCCCAACTGCATGAACTTAGACTCCAAGGTCTGAATTCGCTTAGCCAAAGGTCGCTTGGTTACAATCAAGCAAGCTAAACTACCCATAGTCACCACTTTTCGACTCAAAGCGTCTGCCACTACATTAGCCTTACCTGCATGGTATTGAATGGTGACATCATAATCCATAAGTAACTCCATCCACCTTCGCTGTCTCAGATTCAGATCATTTTGGGTGAATATATGCTGCAAACTACAATGATCAGTAAACACTTCACACTTGACACCATAGTGGTATGTTGACAGATCTTAAGAGCAAACATTACCATTGCCAACTTCATATCATGTGTTAAATAATTCCTTTCATGAACCTCCAACTGTCGCGATGCATAAGCTCTAACATTCTTATCTTGCATTTACACAGCACCCAAACCAGAATGTGAAGCATCACAATAAACTATAAAATCTTTACCTTCAATCGGTAGTGCTAGAATAGGTGTTATTGTCAAGAGAATCTTGTGTTTTTGAAAGCTATCCTCACATTTTTCAGTCTATTCAAAGGGTACCTCCTTTTGGGTCAAATTTGTCAAGTGAGTGGCGATAGAAGCAAAGTTCCTCACAAATCGACGATAGTAGCTAGCGAGCCCCACAAAACACCTAACTTCCGTCACAAAGCTAGGCTAAACCCAATTCTTACCGCCTCAATCTTTTGGGGAACTACATTACCCCTTCTTTTGAAACTACATGTCCCAAAAATGCAACCGAAGTCAACCAAAATTCACACTTAGAAATAACATACAACCTTTGTTTCCCAAGAACACCCATAAGAATACGAAGATGGTCGGCATGCTCTTCCTCACTTTTCTTATAGACCAAAATGTCATCAATAAAGACTATAACAAATGAATTGAGAAAGGGTTTGAACACACCATTCATTAAACTCATAAAAGCTTCAGGCGCATTAATCAACTTGGTCATAGCATCCCATAATACTATGAAGGCTAAATACCTCTCTTCGATCATTCTTGGTCATAGCCCACCTTCGTAGTCAAGACCTAGGTTTTCATGTCATAAGAGCACTATACCCCTAAGTAACCTCAAGGCACACTTGTACAATGCATTTAGGGTATCCCATAATACCACACACGCTAAGCATATCCTTAAAGTCACCATATTCATATAATCATTTCTAGATGTCACTATTGACCTACTTTCATATTAACAACGAACTATCATCTTAAGTCAATCATATCATGGAAGGAAACTATAACAACAATCCAAGCTAGGCATACATCACATAAGAGGACACTTCATAGGTAGCTTCAAGTCATACTTGTGCCATGTATAAATGGCATCCCATACTACCACTCACACTAAGTACTCCTTTAGGTTAGCTTACTCAATGATAACTATCTTTCATTCTATTCTATCAAAGTATAGCATACTACCATGCTAGACCTAACTACCATGGAAACCACCCTATAATACAATCCAAGCTATCACAGGAAGGATACAAGTATACCAAACTAGCCACCATGCAACCATTCAATAAGATGCAAGCTATCCTTAGGGGAGTATCAATCCTCAACCCGAAGCTATCCTTAGGAGAGTATGGTGTCTCAATCCTAAGCTACCATGAAGTTGTCTAGGCCTAACCAAGTCAAGCTATCATGAAGGCATTCTAACCATGCTACTTCAATATACCCATAGGAGAGTTTAGATCCTCAATCCTAGGCTACCATGCCTAAACTAATGCAAGCCACCGCGGAAAACATCCTACCAATGCTAGTTCAAGCTAACCTTAGGGCAACTTAATTCCTCAATCCCAAGCTACCATGAGATCTACCATCCAAAGCTACATAATTCAACTATCCATGAAGGAATCATAAGACTCAACCTCAAGCTATTCTATTGTAACAAGCATGATTCATTTTAGGTGATTAACCTTTCACATTATACATATATGTAAGATATCTCATCATATTAGACTTACTGTTTAAGCCCTAGTGATCAACATTATGACTTCAAGCCCTACATTCAAGCTTTACTCCACAATCATCATACTAGTCTAGATCACAAGACACATTAGCTCTAAGCCTTAGTCATAAGCAATTCTAAGAATAATTCATCAAAAGTCCCAATTCTTAATCATTTCAAAGCATATTCTGTCATAAATGCATAAGTCTAGTTCAATTAATGATTTCATATTTCTATTAATGAATAATTTCCATTCATGACAACAATCTAAGAGAATCTAGCAAGAATCATCAATCCCTCATCAAAAGACACAAAACCACATACTTTGGAAATTAGGGTTAATCAAGGAATTCACATAAATTCTTCATAATATCATGAATCAACACTAAATTAATCATATATGAGTAGTATCAAACCATTTGGAATCATACCCACCTAAAACCCATACATTGGAAGTAACCCTAGCGTGATTGGGGTTCTTCTAACAAATTAGGGGAAATTTTAGGGGACTCTATGGGTGGAAGAACCCATAGATGAAGAGATAAACATACCTTAATCAAAGCCCTAGCACAATCCTTTAGCAATGGAGCCTTTGTTCTTGACCTTAGCTTCAACCCTAGTTTCTTCTTCAATAGAGGTTCTTCTTAGAGAGAGAAATATTTGAGAGAGGAGTGATTTGGGGTTTTGAATTGTGTCTAATATAAAGTGACTTAAAGTTGGGGGCTAATGACTTAAAATTGTCTAAATAGGTGAATATAAGACATACAAAACGACCCACACTTAAACCTAGTTGAATCAGAATTTACTTTTAAAAAAAACCCTAAACTAAGCATCCTCGTTCAGTGGTCATGCCCACTTGTACGGACCATCAAAGAGGACCAAGGACCGTGGTGGTTCCCGTGGTCCTCTAGAAAGTAGCTCCCCTCAACCTACCTAACCTCCAAAATTCTAAGGCATCTTCACCGCCACTTTTATGGACTATGGTCGAGACTACAGGCCATGAAAGTGGTCATGAACTTGGGGCAGTAGCTTGGCCTCAAGGCCTTGCCTCCCAAGTGGCTAAGGAGTCTTCACGGACCCCTTCACGAACCGTGGTCCACAAAATTGGTCGTGAAGGTAGTCGTGAACTCTTAGGCAGTGTCTTGCCAAGGTTGGGCAGCCTTGGCCTCTTGGCTTTGGCTCACCCTTTTGCCTTGGTACTTGCCCTTCCCATGCTCAACCAAACTCTCAATGGTAACCTAGGCTACTAGGTCTAATACGTACCTTGACATTCAACCACTAAATAACTCATTCTAACCACGTAAACTCTCATCTACGACTCTATATCTCATACATCAAACTTTAAAACCCTAGCTTGTGGATCTAGTTTGGTCTACTAGTTTCCGGGGTGTAACACAAACGACATTACTAGAAACTCATAGTGCCCTTAGCAGGTTCTAAACGTCATCTTGGGCACATCCTCAGGCGTAATCCTCAACTGATGGTAACTAGACCTTAGATCAATCTTGGAGAAAACTGATACACCTTGCAATTGGTAAAAAAGATCATTTATTGGAGGCAATGGATACTTATTATGAATGGTGACCCTATTCAATTGTTGATAATCTATACACATCCTCAAACTACCATCCTTCTTCTTAACAAACAAAACTGGAGCATCCTACAGGGAAGCACTGGGATGAATAAATCTTTTATCAAGAAGCTCTTGAATTTGAGCCTTAAGTTCTTTTAATTCTGTCGGAGCCATGCGATATGGAGGGATGGAAATGGGACGAGTACTAGGTTCTAAATCAATGTAGAAATCTATATCTCTATCAGGAGGAATACCGGGCAAATATGTAGGAAACACTTCTCTAAATTCTGACACCACAGGAATAAACTCAATAGATGGAGACTCCACCTCAACATCCGGAATATGAGTCAAATAAGCCAAACAATCCTGCCCTACTAGTTTCCGCCCAAATGGAGGATACTATCTTAACTTGCTTAGGCTTGTACACACCTTCCCACTCTAACTTTTCTCTTCCGGGAATTTCTTGAGGTATAGACTTAGTATTACAATTAAGCACATCATAATAGGGTAACAACCAAGTCATGCCTAAGATTATATCAAAGTCAGTCATATCCAAAATCGTCAAATCAGCCCAAGTGTGAAAACCCATAAACAAAATAGGACAAGCACGATAGACATGGATGACTATGAGAGACATCCCAACTGGGATAGAAACATGGATGGGGGAATAAGTATATCACAAATCGTAGCAAATGCTGAGGCAAATCGTACGGACACATAAGAATAAGTAGAACCCGGATCAAATAACACATTAGCCATCCGGTCAGAGACAAGAATAGTACCTATGATCACTGCGTCAGACGCCTCTACCTCATTCCTTTCTTGAAAGGCGTAACACTAAGCCCTATCATCATGACAGGTGGCTTCCCTTCCTGGTTGTACCGTACCTCTGCCTGCGTGGCCTCACTAATTTCCTCCTCGTCCACCTTGTGGATTCTCTCAACCAGTATTACCATTTCCCGTGGGTACCACTGCTCTAGTCTGCTACTGCAGAATCCATCACGTGTGGGTGGGGATAATCTCTCCTCCTATGCCCAGGTTCTCCAGAGTTATAGCAAGTACGATTGAAGGATGGCCTGCTGCCCGCCAAAGGTGCGACTCCCTGGCTATCATGAATCAAATTATGAGGTGGAGTTCCTGAGTAATTACCTATAGAGGCGGGCATAGCAGACTGAATTGTCCTGGCTGCAGGTTTTGGCCTACCTAAACCTCTGGAGTAAGATCCCTAAAAGTTTCCAGAATTTTTGGCTTCCTTAGCCAATGCCTTGGCCTGACCATCTTGCTTCACCCCCTCCACTTTCTTCACAAAGTGTATTACCTCATTGAAGTTTTTCCCTGCAGAGGTCATATGAACAGATAATACTTTCAACTCAGAATTTAGTCCTTTAATAAATAAACGGATCCTCTCTTCCTTAGTAGTCACCAGTTGAGTAGCATATCTAGACAAGGCATGGAACTTAGCCTCATAAGCAGCCACAAACATACCACCTTGTTCTAAAGCCATGAACTCATCCTACTTGCATTCCCTCAGAGTTCGAGGCACATACTTCTCTAAAAATAGGGCATGCAACAGGGTCCAAGTTAGTAGGGGTAAAACTGAAGATTTGCATTCCACATAAGCTCTCCACCACTGCTTGGCATCACCTTGAAGCTGAAAAGTGACAAACTCAACCCCATGTTGATGGACAATTCCCAATTTATGAAGCCTCTTATAGCAATCTAGGATGAACTCATATGCATCCTCACTCTTGGACCCATGGAACACAAGTGGTTTCAACTTCAAAAACTTAGTCAATATATGATGCTCATTACCAGTCATAACAGGACCAAACAAAGGACGGAAGAAATCATCATTACCTCTAGTTCCACCCACCTTGGGGACAGTGATAGCAATAGGGGGATTGGTGGGAGCTTGAGTTTTTTTAACAGAGGGAAGCACTCTAGGACCAACACCAATCCTTTCAAAAACGTCATGATCTGTTGAGCTAACACTGGGTTTAGAAAAGGAATACATGTAGTCTCAGCCTGCACTTCTTCCTCTTGTCCAACACTCTCTTCATTCTGAACCTCAATATTCTCTTCTACCTCTTCATGATGCACAGAAGGGACCTCATTCCTGGGAGCATTTTCAACTGGCCCTCTATCCATAGTAGGCGCCACCCTTCCTTGGCCTCTACCCCTAGCTCTTTCTCTACCCCTGCCTCGACCGCGACCTCTCGCTACAGATTCCTCGGCTGGATCATTGACGGGAGCTATGCGCCTGACGTCGTTGAACCTAGTGTTAACCATCTGTGGACTGAAGAGTGAAGGAGTTTAGATACCAATTCAAATCAACAGATACCAAATGGAATCAAGTTATAACACGAAAGGAGACAAAAGAAGACAGAGAGATTTCCTGAAGTCCTATAGTCTCTCAAAGAAAAGAACATACGTCTCTGTACCGTTCCGCAAGACCTACTGGACTCATTTTGGTACATCGAGATCAACGAACTTAGGGCTCTGATACCAACTTTGTCACGACCCAGACCATCGTGATTGGCACCAACACTAACCCTCCGATGGGAGATCCAACTTAATCAAAATACTAAAGCATTTAACGATACGGAAGAAGGTTTAAATGCTAAGGAAAAGATAGGGAGTTCTTATAAACTCCAACAAAAGTCTAACAACCAAACTAACATTGCGGAATAACATCTAGAACCAGAAAGTCAATGTACCAAAACTTTAACAATGAACCAAAAGTCTAAAGGAAAATGGATGCAACCCAACTAAACATAAGAATATAGAATTAACTAGTCTATGTCTGAATAAAATGAACTAAACGAAAAGAGAATTCATGGCAACCTAGAAGAACGGCTCACCCTTAAATTCAAACGATCACTGATCTTCTAAGAGAGGTCTGTCAATAGCCGCCTGAAGATGTCATGTGCTCACCAAAGAAAGAGCAAGTACAGTATCACTACACAACCACAGTGTACTAGTAGGATCACCCGGCTATCCCACTAAGAGCAACATACGTAAGCCAATACAACATAATAATAACATGCATACACCAAACATACACAATATCATCACTATTTATGAACAACGTACAATTTCACATTTCTCAAGATACACAATTATTCCCAGTCATTGGTTCTCTCATGGAACCCAAACAAACTATTAGAATACCAAAACGTGGTACTCGATCTAATGTTTATGCAGGAATGTGACAACCAATCCCATATTTATGTCAGAACGTGCAACCGATCCAAATTAGTGTGTCTGAACGCAACACCCAATCCATTCAACAAGCCACAATCACATTCACACGTATATTCTCAAATCATACAATCAAGTCATGATTTATGGCTTTCATCACTCATCTATCTTATTTACAACTAGTGTGATCAATAATGCAACATTCACATATATACACGTATTAAAATGAAGCAAGAACAAACATATATCATACAATCATGAAATCACAAGCATCACCTACCTCGAAACAAGCTTGAATCCCCTAAGAAACTTGATTTTTCCCTTTCCGGATTCATTCCGCTTGTTCTTGGTCTACAAACAATTAATATAACACGTGAATCAATAAATAATAACTAATTATCCGAATTACCAATAATTCTATCAATCCTAGATCAAACCCATGATCCCAATATCCAAATTAGGGCTTTTCCCACCATAATTTCCAGGTCAAAACCCTCCCCAATCAATAATTACCCACGAAACTAAGTTCTACAGAACAAAAAATGCATTCGGAGAGTGAAAATATTACCTTTAGCCTCAAGAATCGTGGCAAACTGTCTAGAAAACACATGGGCTCGTTCCTTAGCTGTCAAGTTTAAAAATTACAGAATAAAACATTATTGGGATTTATTTCTGACTTTAAGTTGCGTCTGTCCCGCTATGGCGGCACAAGTCCCGCCGCAGTGGCCCGGCCCTAGAGGGAAAATCCCGCCTTAGTAGCTTGCACGGAACTAGTGAGCAAATTTAATAATTTCAAGACACCCATTTCACAACACACCTTCAACCAATGACACTCAGAAACTATCTGTTCACGCTAAAATCAATTTCGGGAGTTCTACTCGCCCGAATTCAATTTCATAAAGTCGTACTGGTTCCTTGACATCTTAGCTATCTACTCATGTAATTGAAATCATAATTACATCACCCAATTGTTACCAAATTTCCCTAGACTTTAATGACTCCAATTTCGTCCAAATCTGGACTAGGTTGGGAAATTCCAAGTTTACTACCAAAAAGTTTTTCGACCCAAAATTTTTCCTCGTTGGCTTTTCAATAACGACGGAAACCGATCGTTACATACCTTTTTCCAATTCCATATCTTTTCAATTGATCTCACTAACATCTTTTCGTTAGTCGGACAAAATCAGCTACTTACTCAACGTTGGTTGCCCGACAATTCATCCTACATTCTCAAGCAATCAAGGGGTAGTTGTTGACACCCAATTTTGACTTACCTATAGCCATTGCAAAACCTTTCTCTTATCTTTACGGGTTCAAAATTATAAGTAATTTTATGTAAATATTTATATTTTAATATTCATCATTTGCAAAATTTATTGTAACTATTTTTTGTTATCAAATTATTATTTTTATTTAATATATTTATCTATTGTCATATTTTGAAACAAATATTTTACTTATTGATTTAAGGTGTTAAATATTTAGGTGTGCTTTTTTATATTATACATTTAATCTTCCTTAAATAATTTAAACCGTAGCCCCTTATATTCAATTTATTTATCTTGTTGCCATTCTTCCTATCCAGTTCCATTTCAATTCCAGCCTTGCATATTCAATTTCATGTAAATTTTATTCACTTGTTCATTTCAATTTTAGCCTATTTTATTTCAATTTCAGAGTATCATATTTCATTTAATCTGAGTCATCCATCTTCATCAATCTTACACCACATATCAATCCTAGCCGCTAATTTGCTTAATCTAACGGTTGTAATCAAACATCCAACACATTCCTACTTTAATACACCAAAAACCCTAATAAAAAAATTATTTTTCTTCCCCCTATAGATCAGCTACCTCTCTCAATTTCGTCTTTCACCGGCAAAAATCACCACTAAGCCACCGTTCCTCCTTCTTTCCCTAATGGTCGGTGAGACCCCGGTCGACCCCCTCTTCTCTTGTCCTCTTTTTGGTTCCGGCGAGGCCACCATGATAGTCGCCTCTCTCCTATCAAATTTTCATCGTGAAACCATCGCACCCCACCCCTATACTCTCCTCTCTCCCGTGCTCCAAAAAAAACTAGCGGACCAATTCATCAGTCGTTAGTGAAGGCAGCGACCACCACGACAACCATCGTCTCCCCCTCCATTATTTCCCATCTCTCTTCTTCAGCGAGCCACTGCGACAAGCAGCCACACAACTTGCTACATTACAGCAAGGCAACCGTGAACTCCGGCGCCTTCAGTCGACCCCTCGCTCTTTTTCTCTCCTATGCTCGGGTGATAGTAGTCAGCAACCACGAGAACGAAGACAATAGCAGCAAGGAGGCAATAGCCGTGGAGAACCACCATTGAAACCTTTATTTCTCTTCTGCTCCGGCATCTCTGGCAAGGACTTCATGCCGCTGAATTTTTCCTTTCTCTATTCTTCTCTGGTAGGCGTGCTCCAACTAAGTAGTGACTCCGGTCAACAATGGAGTAGTAACGGTGAGGGTGAGTAGCTCTCGAACAAGATGTGGTTGGCACAAGTCTTGGAGGATCTTGGTTCATTTAATATTGTTCTTAACAGATTCGGGTTAGTCCTTTGATTACTTTTACGAAATCTTATTGTATGCCTGCTCTATGTGAATAGTCAATAATCGCTCGAAATGTCGTTTCTAGTACGAACTACTACCTGTGATTTTTTATCATGCTAGACTTGTTCCTTTAATCCTTGTTAATATGTTGTTGTAATTGTTAAATATTGTAATCATGTAACTCAATGGTGTATGAGCTTAATTATGGGTTAATTTGATTCGATTGATTGACTTATTTTTTGGTGATATTAATCCAAATTATGTATTGAATTGTTTTTTTCATTTTAATTAGCAGTTTATTATATATATATATATATATATATATATATATATACATATGGTAGTATATATGGTAGTATACTGGTTTGATTTTGCAGAGAATTAAAGGTAATTCTTTCTCCCCACGGATTGATCGTGTTACTTCGTTTAGCATTTCTGCCCATTAGTTGCATTGTTATGCTACTTTATTTGTTTTTCTGAAGTTCTATAATTTATGGAGTTATGGTAACTTTATGTCCTTCCTTTTATAATTCAAATGTTGTTTATTAGGTTTAACTTTAGTAATTTTTAGTCGAATCTCATACCTGTTTACTTACTGATTTAGTTGTTTTATTTATTTATTTATTATTATTACTTTACTCATTTAATTATGGTAATAATTGATTTTTCTTCCTTCTGCTCTTGAACTTATTCACTATATAAAGTGACCCATCTTCATTCTTAAAGGTGGGAACGATAGCAAATACTTTCATATACATAAAAAAAACCTATAAGTGGTTCTTATATTGAAAGGTCTTTCTTTGATTTCGGGGGCTTGCTTCAAGTTAGCTTGCATCATATATTATTTAACATCGCATTAGTTTAAATATAATGTATAAAGGAAGCATCATGAACACTTCTCGTTCTCTTTCTTCCTCTATGAGGTGATATTCGTTGTTTTCATTATTTGTTTGCCTCTAAATTAGTTTTGTGTATTCTGCCCATATATTTACCCATAAAAAATAATCTTGTTCTTGTATATGTATGTATATATATATATATATATATATATATATATATATATA
>JAJOOH010001183.1:0-21733 GCA_029582605.1 Solanum gracilifrons | reverse complement strand
CCCGGTTGTTCGTAGTTGTTTTCTTTTCTTTCTAATCCCCCCCCCCCCCCCCATTTGCTACTAATTGTCAACCCCTTACCATTTATTTTGCTGATAAAAATGTCTATATCTACAAATGATTAGACCACTATTTTACTTCTTAATTGAATTATTTATCGTATTACTCCTTGCGGGATCAACTCCAACTCTTAATTGGGTTTATACTTGTTAGTGACCACCTAAACTTAGAATCAGATGAAGTGTATTTGAGAGTTATCAGTTGGGTATTTTTATTGAAAATGACTGCTTACTATTTTAATTGATTTTGAAGAGTAGTCTAAGCGTTATCAATCCCACACACAAACAGTAAGTGTAACGGTATGGTACCCGATTCAATAGTTAATATGTACCGATGTGCTACCCGATCCACTATTTAGTATGTAAGAAATAGTACCCAATCAACTAGAAATATGTGCTAGTGTGGTATTTGATACACTCCGAAATATGTACCCGCATGGTACCCGATCTACTCATCAAACAAACTTCACAATCACAATTAATAGAAAAACATTTGTAAACCAAGTAAGCACATTCAATGCATACGATGAACAACATTCGACATTTTAAATCACGCATTTTGCTCTTTGTCTAATCATATATCATGCATGCAATAGTAACAAAGTAGCTGAAAAACACATACAACATAAACAAAAAAACAAACGACCATAACCTTCCTCGAAACAAGCATGAATGGTCTAAAGAACTTGAGCTTTCCTTTTTTGTCATGCTTGAGGTGTTCTTGTCTAAAATAGTAACTAAATAAAACAACCAATGAACACTTTCCTAATTAGAACAAATTATTACTTTATCATAATCATAGGCAAAGTTCATGATCATTAAAATTGAAACAGAAAGTAGGGGAGTAAATAACTTACCTTTACCAAATTAATTGGTCAAAAATGAAAGAAAATTACTTTAAATAGCCTTTTATTTTTCCCAAAAATGAAATTATAGAATATTGAGAGGTTTTGGTACTTTTCCTGTATTAATTTGTGATCATCCTGCTATAGTTCCCCAACCTGCTATAACGGCCTAAGCCGATATTGTGGCTCAACCCGTTATAGCAGCTTTATCATTGTGGGGTCACTCCCTTAAAAAAGAATACATTTCCCATCTATAGTAGTGTGGAACACACTATAGTGTATTGCATGAGGCATAAACTTAGATTTCTCCCAAAAAGCCCTCATATAGCAACACACTTTCTAAAATTGACGTTCTAAACTAACCCTTTCATGCAAAGTTTGATATTCGAAGTTCTACTTACCCGAATTTGATTTGAAAAGTCATAGGGTTCACTAATCTTAGATATTAGAAAACCTACCCAAGCGTATACATTTTACCTAATCCATTCTGGGATTGCGCTACACCGCGTCTTGGTTAGATTTAGTCTATGTCTAGCATAGTCCAATATTTTCAAGTCTCTATTCCAGAAGTTTTCATGACAATAAATTTTCAACAAATCTTTACCTATAACGATGGAAAGGGATTATTACAATAGATACCAATTTACCCATCTCTCGTCCTTGAGAGATCAAACAAGAAAACTGGGATAAGTAAAGAAGAAAGTAGTACTTGTACCGCATGTCCCTCTAGGTTTACGAAGTAGCTTCCTCAACTGGATGATGCCTCCATTAAGATTGCTTAGATATTATTTTTGTTGTCCTCAACATCCGAACATCCCATCCAAGAACAGTAACCGATTCCTTTTCGTACTGCAAATCCTTGTCTAGTGCTATCAATTTCAACTTGATAATATATTCTCCATCCCCATAAGGTATCTTAAGCATGAGCACATGAAAACCTTGAAGAACTCCAAACAAGTTGGGCAGCAATGCTAGCAGGTAAGCCACTGGCCCCACACTGTCAAGAATCTAAAACTGAACAATGTATCGAGGGCTTGGTTTACCTTTTTTACCAAACCTCATAACTCCTTTAATTTGAGACACTTTCAACAACCCTTGTTCACCAGCTTGGAGGTCCAAATATCTTACCTTACGGTAAACATGGTAAACATACTCTTTTTTTCCGCTCTAAGCTGCCAAGAACTTTGTTTTAATCTGTCATACATTATCTTGATCTTCCTTCACCAAATCTACACTCAAAAGCTTCACATCACAAGGGTCAAACCGCCCTATGGGAGATCCATATCCCCTCTCATAAAGTTCCTTGAATGATGTCATATCTCAGCGATAACTGTTGATAGGAAGCAATTCCAGAGTCAATCACACATGCTTTCAACATATGCTCTACAATCTAAATCATCCTATCAGATTGACCATCCATATGGGGTGAAAGGTTTTGCTAAAAGTGAGTGGAGTATTTAATGCTTATGTAACTTAACCAAGAACATAGAAGTAAATTGACTGCCCTTGTCTGAGATGCTAAAAATCACCCCGTGAAGCCTTACTATCTCTTTGACATATATCTTAGCAAATTGCTAAGAGTTCTAATCCAACTTAAAGCTAGATGGAATCATACATTCTCAAGGTTTTGGGAAGACCCACAACGAAGACGACGGATAACGTTTCCCTTTTAAATTCAGGAAAGAACATCATTTGTTGTAAACATGCATGCCTCTAGTGCCATACTTCACTGGTGCTTCTTGGTGGATTGGTTTTATGGGTAGTGTTAATCATAGGCAAATTGAGATCGATATTAATTATCCTGCGGCAGCGGAGGACAAGTGAAAATTGCTTGCACTGATGATCAAATTTTTTGCATGTTCTTGGAAATTTCCTATAATTATAAAGTTTAAATGTTGTTAAACTAATGTATTACCCCTTTTCATTTTGAGTACTTAGGATAGAATTTAAAGAAACAAAAGGAAGATAAGAGAAACAATAGTAGTCTAATAATGGTGAAGAACGATGACGATTTGCTCATCCATATATCTCACCGTCTTATTGAAATGTCAAAAAATCTTATATTTAAGAATTATATTTTCAAAATTATATTTATTACAATTTTAGTGAACTTTTGATAAAAAAAAATTAACATTTTAATATATTTAGTGCTACATTCACTTGTATAAGTGTAGATTATCTATGTTTTATCTGTTGAGCACGTTTTTTTTTAAATTTTACATGAACTAAGAATGAATTGTTGATGGGGAATTGAAAGAGGAGGAAGATACAGTTGCGGTGGAAGGCTAAAGTTATTATTGTTATATTTTAATGAAATCTGTATAAAACATTTACTTGTATTGATGTAGGTTAGCTTATGAGTGTGTGTTTTTCCTTTTCCGAATCGTAAGTGAATGTGAATGCATAGCTATAAGCATAGTAATTGATGAAGAAAAATGTGGTAGTGGGGATAAGACAAGCAAGAAAAAGAAATAGATAATTTTCCACATGTAGGTTAATGATAATAGTAATTATGATGGATAATTTCATATTTACTTTGATGTTTGACTTGCAAAGAGAAATTAATAACATTGTTTACCCTTATGGACCTTGTTGCCACGTCCACTATCTCTCCGCTGATTTAATCCACCTAGTTTTGTTTATATCTACGTTATGAACTTGTTTTAATTTAGTTATTAAAAGGTTCTTTGGTTTGATGGATAACAAAAAAGTAATTATGGGATAATTTTAGTACCCTAAATTCTTTGTTTGGTTATGAATATTGGGATAAGTTATCCCTGAATTAATGATCATGATTGGGATAATTTATCCCTCCTTGTGTGCGGAATACTAATTCCAGGATAACATATCCTAGA
This sequence comes from Solanum gracilifrons, assembly GCA_029582605.1. Taxonomy (NCBI): domain Eukaryota; kingdom Viridiplantae; phylum Streptophyta; class Magnoliopsida; order Solanales; family Solanaceae; genus Solanum; species Solanum gracilifrons. Next base: position 17,976 of record JAJOOH010001183.1, on the reverse strand, counting down.
ATAAAAATGTAAAATAACAATACTACACCGTCAATCCGCTTTTATACGTCCTTTTTACATACAAATATATTCAAACAATTTTATGGTCTTATTTGGAAAGCGGAATGAAATGAAAAAACTTAATGGTCTTGGTATTACTATCTCCGTTTTAAAAAAAAGTGTTTAACTTAAAATACAAAGGACAACCATTAAAATTTATAAATATTTTTTATACTAATATCACTCATACAAAAGATTGTAAAAAAATAAAATACCACGCGACATTTGGCCCCCACAACTACTTGAGTAAAGTCAAACACTAAATTAACTTTTTTTGGTTACTTCCTGTACCACTTTGCTATATAAGCAGTTGTTCTCCCTTCATTTTCTCTCAACCTAATACATTTTTCTAATATCTTTCAACTATATTTCTATACGTAGTAACAAAAGAATGTCCCCGAAGGCAAAACATACGGTAGTGGCGAAGACAACCAAGATGGTGCTCAAAGGGAACGGAGGTGTTGAAAAGAATGTGCATTATCGAGTAGTTCAAAAGAAAGATTCAGTGAGATACTCTGCACAAATTAAAGACCTATGGACAAAAAGTTGTGTTTGGCTAGGTTTGTTTGATACAAACGTGGAAGCAGCAAAAGCATATGATGTAGCTGCTATTAAGTTTTGTGGGATGAAATCGACAACGAATTTTCCATTTCCCGCACCACCGGTCAATTTGCGTCCAAGGCATAATAGTTTTGTTCAGTCGGTAAATGGGATGTTGGCGGTTGAATTCCCCCTTCATTGGATCTAAGCTTCAGAAGGAGCTACTCATCCTCTTCTGTTGGTATCTCCACCAATGATAAAGGTAACTTTATGTTTCAAAATACTAAATAATGTCTTTCTACGACTGCTTCAGGTTTTCTGCCACTGAATCAATAGTGATGTAAGGAGAAGGAGGTGTTTATTCAGGGAGGTGGTTGTGGTGGTGCCAGTGTTCCCATCACTGGTGCTTCTTCTGTGATTGATTTTATAGGTAGTGGGAAGTGTAAGCACATTGATATCAACCTTAATTATCCACCGGCACCAAAGGACAAGTGAAAATTTCTTACATTGATGATCGGAGATTTTCATGTCTTGGAAGTGTCCTTTAATTAAAAAGTTTCAATGTTGTTAAATAAATGTAATACCCCATTTAATTTTCAGTAATTAGGAAGAGTGTAAAGGACAAAAAACAAAGATAAGTGAAACAATATTAGTCTGATAATGGTGAAGAACGATGATAATTTACTCATCGATATATGTCCACCGTCTTATTTAAATGTGACAAAGAATCTTATCTTTATGAATTATGACTTCAAACATATATTTATAACAATTTTAGTGAACTTCGGATAAAAAAATTAACATTATGATCAATTTAATGTTACATTGACTAGTATAAGTGTAAATTATCAATATTATATCTTTTGAGCATGTTTTGTTTTTCTGAATTTTACATTGAGTCATAATGATTAGCTAATGGGGAATTGACAGGGAAGGAAGCTACAGTGTGGTGGCAAGCTAAAGTTATTATTGTTATATTTTAATGAACTCTTTATACTACATTTACTTGTGTTGAAGTAGGTTAGCTTATGAGTGTGTTTTTCTTTGTTGAATCTTAAGTGAATGTGGATGCAGAACTATTAGTTGAGTAACTGATGAAGAAAAAAATTATAGTGGTTATTGATAATAGCAGTTACTGTGGATAATTGCATATTAACTCTTACCTTTGACTTACAAGAAATATTCAATAATCTGTATGACATTTATTGACCATGTTGCCACGTCGACTATCCCTCCACTAATTTAATCCACCTAGTTTTGCTTACATCTATGTTAAGAACTTGTTTGAATTAAGTTATTCAAAGGTTGTTTGGTTTGATGGATAACGGAAAAATAATACTTGGATAACTTTTTAGTACCCCTCAATTCTTTGTTTGGTTACAATGTGTGGGATAAGTTATCCCTGAATTAATGATCATCGCTGGGATAAGTTATCCTACTTCTGGGTGTAATATTAATTCAAGGATAACTTATCCTGGAATAATATAGAATAACAATACTACACCCTTAAATCCTCTTTTGTACATACATATATATTCAAAGAAATTATGGTATTTGGAAAGTGCATTGGAATGAAAAAAATATCATGGTTTCGTTATTACTCCGTCCGTTTTAAAAAAAAAGTGAATTACTCGTTTTTACTCAGCAACACTTTAATCTTAGTTTTATAGGTGGCTTGTTTAAGGCCACATGATTAAAGGACATTTTTATATATATGACATATCTTTAATTAATTGAAGACCACAAAATTAAAAAGTCTTCTTTATTCTTTTTAAACACCATGTCAAATCAAACTAGGTAATTCCTTTTTAAACTAAAGAAGTATAAAATTTTCAAGTAATTAAAATATGCAAGAATGATATATTATGAAGCAATAAACTCAAGAGAAATTATTTTTTATTGAGCTATCTTATACAAAGTTATCAGGTAATTTTAATGGTAAGAAACTTTAATGCTTAAGTTATAAACTTGAGTGTATTAACGAAGTTTTAATAAAAATCTGATGAGGTATAAATAATAAGGAAGTGACACATTTATAGTTTAAAATTTGAGTAACATTTTGCACGATTTTCATAATGATCATATCTGCATGTTTGCGTAGTTAGCATGATAAAACAGTTCTGAATTCTGCTAGAATGCTACAATTGATCGTTTTGAGTCATTGTGGAGGTGCTCCCAATTTCTCTATTAATGAGTTGATAGGCATAGGGGTGGCGTAATTAAACCAACCCGCCAAATCCTTTTCAGTTTAGGCAGATTATTTACCCACCCATTCATGAGTTCACCCATATTATCAAACCCATTTCAATTCATTAAAAGTTATTGGCTCATGAGAAATCTTATAAAAAAAAAATCAATTTGATATATTAAATATAACCATAATAAAGAAAAATAATAATTAGGTACTAAATTTTTTTAAAAGATCGAGTAAAACAATTAAGCTGAGTAAAAATTGTGTTGGATTGAATCTTGACATGTTATATAACTTACTATCTAACCCATTTTGACCCAACCTGTTTTCACCGAAGAAAATTTGGGTTGGTCTGGATGTTGACCCAATATTTTTCATAACTCATTATAATCCGTTCAAATTTGATCCAACCTTCCCAATTATCATCTCAAAATAGGCCTACAACATGGCTTTGTCTTTTCAGTGGATAACAACAAACTTATCGAATAGTAATCTAGGTTATACTAGTATTATTTTACATGAGTTGAAATTGATTAAATCCACTTAAATTAAGAAACATTAATTGAATGTACTATAACTAATAAGAAGAAAAAAAGATCTAAACATTCATCATCGCAAGTAGCATACATATTACACAATCTACTAAATCCAATGTTTTTCCAAGCTAAAACTTAATGAGAAAATATTTTAAGGCAACTCTTGTCTAATAGAAGTGGAAAAATGACTTCTAATGAGGATGGCTACTCATAGTAAATGTGGTAAGATGTGTATAGTCATTAATTACCCTTTTCTTTCGGTATGCGGGAGAAGTGTTATTTTACATCTAGTATGTTTAAGTGAAGAATTGAACAATGCATTAAAAAATATACTATTCATATGCAAGTTAGAGGTTTTTAAGACAAACTCTGGAGTCTAAAAAGTTCAAGTAGAGCAGCACCAACAAAACAAATTGAAGTGCAAATTGAGTGTTCAGTTTGATGAAGAAGATGTGAAAATCGGGCTTGCCACACAAACTATTTCAAAGATAACATGTTTTATTTATCTTGGTTCTCTACTTTTAGATAGTGGGCACATCGATGATGATGTCACACATCGCATTGGATCGACATAAATTAAATGGAGGTTTGGTTCTGGGCTTTTGTGTGATAAGAAGGTACAACCTAAACTTAAAGGTATGTTTGACAAAATGGTGATTAGAACGCTTTGTTGTATGTAATTCAGTGCTGGCCAATAAAGAACTCATATGTTCATTAGTGGTATGTTGCGGAGATAAGGATTTTGAGATGTATGTGTGGGCATACTAGCTGCGAAATGATTAAGAATGAGGTTATTTTGGAGATTATAGGAGTTGCTGTTATGGTGTAAAATATGAGCAAAATGATATTGACATTGTTTGTAAATGTGCAAAGAAGATGCAGTGATGCAGTGATGCAGTGAAGAGGTGCGAGAGTCTAGTTGGAGGGTCTACAGAAGGAGTAGAAGTTAACCGAAGAAGTATTGGGGAGAGCTGATTAGATAATACATGGTGAAGTTCATATTAGGGAGGACATGACGTTAGATAGGAAAGAGTGGAAGTCGCATATTGGGGTAGAAGGTTAGAAGGGGTGAAGTGTTGTCATTCTGTGCTTAGGCTTTGCTTTGTTAGTTCATACTGTAGTACTAGTCGTACTCAGGTAGATCTTGCCTCATGTTGTGCATTGTTTTTCGATTACAACACTATTTTGTTGTCATTATTTTTTGTTTCTTTATTATAGACTTTACACTATTTTTCTTACTAAAGTCTTTGCTTTCATTATTAGGTTTTCATCCTTTACATGATTTTGATGTACTTTAGTAGAGGAAATTTTGGAAACAGTATCTCTACCTATTGAAGGTAGTGGTAAGGCATGCGTACAGTCTATCATCCTCTCATCCCACTTATTAAAATTTTACTGGGGTATGCCATTATTGCTATTGTTGTATATCTTTCATTTTATAGGATAAATATTTAATAGGATATGCATGCAAATTTAGTTGATCAAACAATAACATTTAGTATTATTATTTTTTTGTTAAGTTTAGTTGAAATAGCGAGTGAAGCATTAAATAATGATGCAATAAGCAACAAGATAAAATTAACAAACGTTATTAGCATGTTGGTAGACATGAATTTCTGAAAAAGGCCATCGGAAAAAGTAAATAGTAAGTGAGTTTGATAGATTTAAATTACAGAACTTCAAAGTAATGACAAGTACATGATGAAAATCCCAATGCAATACCAAAAAGGGATAGGAATACATTTAAAGTTAAACCCTAAAATGAAAAAAAATGTAGTTATTTTAAATAAGAATAGCTTAAAATTTTATGATCTTAAATTTTTCATGTAAAATATTGGGAGATGAATTAAGTATATATGTAAATTACCTTAATTTTTTAGATTTATATTTGAACTTGTCCTATTGTTCTACTCAAACGATAATAATATTTTAAGTAGTAAAATTAAATAACTCATAGTTGAGATGTGTTTCAATAAACATTTGTTAATTATTCAGATAAGAAACTTACATAAGTGGGATATTTTCGATATATTTTTACTCTTAATTGTATAATATTATAACTAAATATTTTCTCTTATTATATAAGAGAGAGCTTGAGGCTGAACTAGACGTGATGGTACGTCTCCACCGACAAAGAAAAACAGAAAGTGAAATATCAATACAAAATAACAATGTATTGGTAGGATCATTGGCTAGTTAAAGATTTATTCTATATAAACAGGTCACCACAACTTTTTAAAATAGATAGCATACAATTACAGCAAAAATACAACATAGCCCGGACCCCCACTCCCCACCCCATGTAGTTATTTTTACGAACTGAGCCTACACCTTGGACGTGGCCGGCACTCCAGAACCATTGCAAGACCCCAAGCGAACCCTTATCCTGGATGACTACAAGCTGGAGACTAACTCAAGCATACATAAGCATAGAACTGAATTAAATTCAATAAACTCAAATACTCAACTTTAAAATACTTTGAATAATACTCAATCGATAAACTCAGAGTTTGTAAAAACAAATCAAATAAGGTACATACTGAAAACTACTCAACTTTGTCTATATATGAAGCCTCTACTATTACAAAAGGATATTGGGACAACACCCACGACATCCTATTAAACTGGAAATAAAAGTATAACCCTCCGGAAGAAAGGAGGCTCGCCATAGCTAACTGAGACTGCAAGTGCTATCAACAAAGCTTTTGTTGATGACCCTAAGTTCCTATATCTACATCATAAAAGATGAAGGCCAAATGACATCAGTTCATGGAATGTACGAGCATGTAAGGGGAATTCTAAAGCATAAACATAAGCTTGAACTGATATAAAAGAAACATACTCACCTCTTCTCAAACTCACTCAACTCAACTAAATCACCCCTCAAGAATAGGATACTCAACTCAAGGAAACATAGTTCAACTCAACTCAAGAAAACATAGTTCAACTATACTCAATGAAACATAGTTCAACTCAACTCAAGGAAACATAGTTCAACTCAACTCAATGAAACATAGATCAACTCAACTCCAGATACTCAACTCAAGGATATATACTCAACTCAAGATACATAACTCAAGATACTCAACTCAATATACTTAAATCAAGACACTCAACTCAAGATACTCTACTCATGATACTCAACTCAAGATACTCAACTCAAAGGTGCTCAACTCAAGATATTCAAGAATAAAGCAACCATAAAAGATGCAATATTTGGAAAGCTTTTTAAAAAGTAGATAACAACTCAATTGTGTATAAAAATATAATAATAACTCATTTGTACGTAAGAATACAATAATAACTCAACTTTATGTAAAAATACAATAATAACTCAATTTTATGTAAAAATGCAATAATAACCCTTATTTGTATATAAGAATACAAAATAACTATGTGTGGGAGATTTTCTATCCAACAACCATCACTATGAGTTATATGATGATACACTGTGTCACCCATGCTGCCAGAACTGTCCTAGAATTTGCCAGTGTATAGGACCTACTCACTAAGTGGATCCACTAAGCTATGGTAAAAAAGCAATAAGGAATCATCTAAAAAGTATGACCCTTTCTACCCACGTTGGCTACATGGTTTATGAGGACTTTGAATTATCTGAACTCATCTCCATATCGGTGCTCAAAACTACTCCCAAAATATAACATAGCTCATATGCTTAAAAACTTTTCTCTTCATCTGGTTTGAGATAATTACTCAAAATATTTCTCTAAAAAGAGATAGTACTTAAAGCTCCTCTTAAACTCTTTTTGAAATTATAGTTTCCTCTTATTTTAAATGTAAAAATAAATTACTCTTGGGAATAATTAGTTCCCTATATTCATTTTGAAAAATTAACTCAACTTTACTTATCATCATACTCAAGAACTCAAGTTTTAAAATAAATTATAAATGATTGTCACAGATGTCTCAAAATAGAGTTCTTGCCGAATTATGGACATGAACGACTCAATTCAAGATTTTCAATAACCATATATAGAACTCAATACTCTAAATTCCACAACTCAATGACTCAGTGATACTACTCATATCAAGACTGCTCAACTCATAGGGTTCATGCGGAAATATAGGCATGAACAACTCAACTCAAGGACCTTGATGGGTTAGATGTAGTAGTCCCATAATTAGGAATATAATCTTAATAGGAATAGGAACTGAATACTCAAGACCTTACAGCTTGAAGATACTACTCCTCTCAAAGATACTCAAATTATGGAGTTCATGCAGAATTTATGGGCATGAACGATTCGACTCAATGGTCTAAATAACAATATAGAACGCATGTGTACGACTCTTCTCATCCTCATACTTACTTCCTTAAAACTTAGCTCAAATCAATAGTTGATCGGAAAGGATTCACAATTTAACTCAAAGATTTTATTGAACTCTACTCTTAACTCTTTTTTGAATTAGAATTATGAATTTAAGATTTATGATTCATGATATGAAGGATCTGGTGATGATTAAATGTAGTTTGGAGTAATTAGAATCATAAGGAAGTGAAGGTAAACTTTAAAGGAACTGAAACAGGACAACCGACGGAAAAATAATGAGGGCAGGCGCCAACCCCTAAACTTCAGAACCTCATGGCACACTGCTGGGGCGCCGCCCCAACCCCCTTTGAGCATCAATGGGGCGCCGCCCCAACCCCTCCATAGAACTCTCCAACAAATTTTCTTCTTCGATTTTTGGCCCTAATTCGCCTAGAATCGAATGGTTTCTTCCCAACTAGCATAGATTCAAATACCCAACATAAGTACACAATAATATAATAAAAAACAACCCTCAAATTCAAAGGATTTATCCTAAGAACTTATCAAACCCATCCTGATTCAAAAACGAAAGCAACACTTCAAGAACACTGATCAAGAACATAAATCTTTCAATCTTTATGGATAAATTCAAATATGTAAATCATGATTGGTGTGTGTTTGAACAAGCCCAGCACTATGAAAACTTACGTACCTCTTAGGGGTCAAACCCTTGGCAAAAATCCGCAGCAAAACTCAAGAATCTCGATGAACTCCTTGAACCTTTCCTCTATTCTCTTCTAGGACTATCTTCTAAAACCCTAAGTGGATTTAGGATTATGAAATTGACCCAAATCAGTTTAGATCCCTAAAACCTTACTAAAATCATTTTAAACTGATAGGATAAGGAAAAGACCGAAATACCCCACATAATTTCGAGTAACTTTCCTTAACAGGACAACCTGACTTCAAACAAGCATATGTCACTAATCCAAACTCGAAACTTAGAAAACTTGGTGGCGTTGGAATGATAAACCAAATACCTTTTATTTGATATCTTATTGGTCGCGTAACTCATCATATACTAAATGTGATGGTCGTTTGAAGTTGACCCAAAACATAAAAGAACTTGTGAATACCTTGAATGAATTCTCTTTAGTTCGTTTTGGAACTCAAGGTGCTACATCTAGTAACCTTTACACTTTAGAAAATTGAATTTCCTCAGTAAAATCCTACTCATGATGAAGGATGATTCGAGTCTTAGCTCAAAATATTTCCGAGGTGTTACAGTTATACATACTAAAAATATAAAGTCACAACATTACAAGTCATTCTTGTTTTCTCATTGAACCTATACACAAATTGTTAGTGTATATGCATGGTACCTGATTCACTAGTTAATATGTACTGACATGGTACCCGATCCACAAGTATGTATGTATTAGCATGCCACCCAATCCACTCAAAAATCTGTACCAGTGTGGCATCTAATCCACTCATAAATATATACCAGTGTGGTACCCGATCCACTCATCAACTAAACTTCACAATCACAATTAATAGAATCAAGCTTGTACATCAAGTAAACACGTTCATTGTGTAAGATGAATAACATTCAACATTTCAAATCATGGTTTTTCCTCTTTCCCTAATCATATATCATGCAAGGAATACTAGCGAAGTAGCAGACAAATAACTATAACATAAACAAAAACTAAACGACAATAACTTACCTCGAAACAAGCATGAATGGTCTTAAGAACTTGAGCTTTCCCCTTTGTAATGACTTGCCATTTTCTTTTCAAAATTGTTACCAAACACAACAATCAATGAACAATCTCCAAATTAAAACGGATTATTACTTTATCCTATTCTTAGGGAAATTACATGATCATTAAAAATTGAACCACAAGAAAGGGGATTAATTCACTTACCTTTACTAAAGAGTTTTGTGGAAAATATAATGAAAATTTCCTCATAGTAGCATTTTCTTTTACCAAAAACAAAGTTATAAACTATTGAGAGGTTTTGGTACTTTTCCTACATTAATTTGTGATCGGTCTGCTATAGCGACCCAACCTACTATAACGGCATAACCCACTATAGAAGCTCTGCCATAATGGGATCACATGAAATAGAAAGAATTGATTCCCCACCTGTAGAAGTGTGGAACCCACTATAGCGTATTGCATTGGACATAAATTTAGAATTCTTCGAAAAAGCTCCTTTTTTGCAACATCGAACCTTGACGTTCCAAACTAACCCTCGCATGCCAAGTTTTATATTCAAAGTTCTACTTATCTGAATTTGATTTTAAATAATCATACTGTTTCCTTAATGGATTATATATTAGAAAAACCAACCAAAGGTAGACATTTTACAAATCTATTCCTAGATTGCCCTAGACTGCGTGTTGCTCAAATTTAGTCTAAGTTTAGCCAAGCCCAAAATTTTCAAGTCATTATTTGAGAAATTTTCATGCCCAAATTTTATCACCAAAGGTTTACCTATAACAAATGAAAGGGATCGTTACAATAGATATCAATTTACCCATTGCTCGTCCCTGAGAGATCAAACATGCAAATTGTGATATGTCAAGAAGTACTACTTGAATCTTCAAATAAGTGAGTGTACTTGTACCGCATGTCCAAATAGGTTTACCAAGTTCCTTCCTCATCCGGACAATGCTTCCATAGAACCTCAGTTGATTTTATTTCCTTTGATAAACATCCGAACATCCCAACCAAGAATAGAAACCAATCCCTCTTCATACTGCAAAATCCTTGTGTAGCACTATTAAGTCCCACTAAATAATCTAATCTCCATTCCCATGATACATCTTTAGCATGTCCATATGAGAGACTAGATGAACTCCAAACAAATTGGGCACATTGCTAGCTGGTAAGCCAGTGGCCTCACACGGTCAAGAATCTCAAACAGAACAATGTCATGAGGACTAAGCTTACCTTTCTTGCCAAACCTCACCACTTTGTTCATTTGTGACACTTTCAACAACACATATTTACCATCTTGGAATTCCATATATCTTACCTTATGGTCTACGTACTCCTTTTTTTCTGCTTTGAGTTACCAACAACTTGGTTTTGATGCTTCTTTCCTTCTCTTGAGTTTTTCTCACCAAATCAACACCAAAAGGCTTCACACCACCTGGCTCAAACCACCCTATGGGAGATCTATATCCACTCTCATTGAGTGTTTTGAATGATACCATATCTTTTTTGAAGTGATAACTATTTATATAGGTGAACTCACACAGAAACAACAATTGATACAAAGTAAATCACGCATGCTATCAACATATCCTGTAGCACTTGAATCATCCTCTTCGACTGAGCATCCATATGGGATGAAAGGTTATGCTATATGTTAGTTGAGTTCCCAATGCTTTATGTAACTTAACCCATAAAGCGTTGTCTGAGATAATAGAAATGACACCCCATGCAACCTTAATATCTCATCGACATAGATCTTAGAAAATTGGTGAGATTTATAATCAAACTTAACAGGAAGGAAATTGGTTGATTTAGTCAACCTATCAACAATAGCATAGATAGGATCATACTCCCAAGGTTTTGGGTAGACCCCCAACAAAGTCCATGGCTATCCTTTCCCACTTTCATTCATGAATGAACATCTTTTGTTGTAAACATGCATGTGTCTAGTGCTCATACTTCACATGTTGACAATTTTAACACTTAGAAACACGATCAACAATGTCTCTTTTAATAAAGCATCTTCAAATCCCGATACATTTTAAATACAACCTGATAAATCGAATACTGCAAACCAAAAGACTCTTCAACATTTTCAGGATGAAGTCATCAACCCGAATACAAATTTTCTCCCTTTGAGATTGAGCACTTCACTTGTGTTCAATGTAGCGTTTGTAGTCTCCACAGATATCAATTTGTTCTTGAGCTTATTCAAATCCTCATCCTTCAATAGTTTATTGTTGATTTTCTTTATAAATGTGGGCTTGAGCTCAAAACTGGCAAACACCCCACTTTTTTCTGAAATTGCTAGGTGTGTGAACATAGTTTCTAGGGTATGAATCTCTCTATCTAAGGGTAACTTGGACACCCATAAGAAACCCAAACTGCCCATGCTAACTAGTTTTTGGCTCAATGCATCTACCACCGCATTTTCCATGCAAGGTAATCAAAATAACCTCAATCACCCTAAGGTCTAGAAGGAACACTATGTAATCCACCTTGCCCTCCATGTCTAGAAATCCAAAAGTGAGTCCTGAAATTGTCAGCTAGCCTATCCCTAGAGCTTATAAGTAAGGAGACCTATATAAGTGATTTTAACCTTATATATGGGTCTTAGACTTAGGGTTAAAATCACTTATATAGGGTCTTATACATAGACAAAACAACGTAGTATAGAGATAAAATAATTAGGAAAAAACCCAACTACCCCTAAACCAATAGCCGACCCTGCCACCCATGACTCACTACTGACGAATCGTGGACAGACCAATGGTCCGTCCTGCACAGCCATTACTAGATACTGAAACTTTGGGCCTGACCTACGTCTCCTTGACCGCGGACCGTGGACACACCGACGGTCCATTGGTCCGGTCGTAGTCCCAATCCTTAATCATTTTATGGTGACCAATCCACGGACCCACCTACGGTCCATTGTCAAATCCACGGGCCATGGTTGGCCTTCGTTGGATAGTACCTTGAAGATCAAAACATGCTATTATGCCCTTTCTCAAATTCTTGGTGTTACATTATCTCCCTCCTTGGGAACATTCGTCCTCGAATGAGATTCAAGGCTCTATAAGTAAGGTAAGAACTTAACCTAACAACCCAACTTGCATGCCATCACATATATGCACATATCCAAGGAGGAAACCTCAACTCCAAGCTAAAACATGTTCAAAACATCATATCATATAGTCCATAGGAAATTTATGCTCAAATGCACATAAACAAGTAGAAATCAATAAAGTTGACACATTTTCTCAAAACTTAAGCTTTTCATGAAAGTGATAATAAGGAAATCGTGGAAACATCTAAACCACATGATACCAAAAGTGTAAACCATGAGGAACTCAATACCTTAAGTTAGAATAGGAGTAGATGGAAAAAGATGAGGATATTGAGACTTCATATTGGCCTCGGCCTCCTAAGTAGCACCCTCAACTAAATGATTCCTCAATAACACTTTCACGGGAGCAACTTCTTTTTTCCTCAATTTCTTAACTTGCCGGTCTAAAATCTCAGCCGGTAGTTCTTCATAAGAAAGATTCTCCTTAACTCCAAAACCTTCTATCGGAACTATAGATGTCAGATATCCAACACAATTCTTTAACTTAGACATATGGAAAACCACATGCATCGATGCCGACTCATTAGGCAATTCAAGTTCATACGCAACCTTACCAACACGTCTCAAAATCTTATATGGGCATAAAAAATGGAGACTAAGCTTCCCCTTGTTATCAAACCTCATTACACCCTTCATAGGTGAGATTTTCAAGTAAACCCAATCATGAACATCAAATTCAAGATCTCTTCTTCTAACATCGACATATGATTTTTGTTGAGTTTGGGCCATTTTCTACCTTTTCCTAATAAGTTGAACTTTCTAGCCTCTATAGCCTCATGTACCGATTTGGGACCTATTAGGGCAACTTCACCCACCTCAAACCAGCCTATAGGAGATCTACACCTCCTACCATACAATGCTTCAAATGGATCCATACCAATACTTGAGTGATAACTATGGTTATAAGCAAATTCATTGAAAGGCAAATGATCATCCCAATTATCCTTGAAGTCAATCACATAAGCTCTTAACATATCTTCAAAAGTTTGGATCATACGCTCCGTTTTCCCATCAGCTTGGGGATGAAAGGACGTGCTAAGGTTAACACGAGTACCAAGGTCATTTTGGAAAGATTTCCAAAACTGAGAAGTGAATTGCGTACCTCTATCGGAGATAATGGACAAGGTCCCTCCATACAACCTTACCATTTTCCTCAAATATAACTTGGCATAGTCTTCCATCGTATAAGAAATCTTAACGGGAATGAAATGAGTTAATTTTATTAGTCGATCTACTATAACCCAAATCGAATCATGTTGTCGCCGAGTAAGTGGCAACCCTACTATAAAGTACATATTAAAATCGTCCCACTTTCAAGTAGGAATACTAATATCTTCAAAAAAACCTTCTGGTTTGTGATGCTCAACTTTCACTTGTTGGAAATTAGGACATTTAGCAAAAAACTCTGCAATATCCTTCTTCATCCCATTCCACCAATAGATCTCCTACAAATCACAATACATCTTTGTGGCTCCCGGGTGAATGGAATACCGTGAACTATGGTCTTCTGACAAGATCTGATCCCTCAAGTCGTCAACATTACGAACACACAATCGACCTTGATATTAAGCACACCATCTCCCCCTTGGGAAAAAGTCTCAACGGACTTTCTAAGCACCATTTCTTTCAATTCAACTAAGGTCGGATCAAGACATTGCTTGACTTTAATATCCACCCCAAAAGACGATTCTGAACCATCATACCACCCATGGTAAAGTCTACTAACTGAACAAACAAACGGGCCAATCTATGAACATCTCAAACAAAGTCTTTTCTATCATCCTCAATAAGAGCAACACTGCCCATAGATAACCAACTAAGAGCATCCGCCACCACATTTGCCTTACCGGAGTGATAGAGAAGACTCATATCATAATATTTCAATAACTCACGACATCTTCTTTGGCGAAGATTTATATCCATTTGTTTAAACACATATTGCAAACTCTTGTGGTCGGTAAAAACATCAACATGAATACCATACAAATAATGCCTCCAAATCTTTAAAGCAAAAACAATCGCCGCTAATTCGAGGTCATGGGCAGGATAATTCTTCTCATGAATCTTAAGTTGCATTGAAGCACAAGTAATAACCTTCCCATTTTGCATAAGCACACAACCTAGCCCAATTCTTGAGGCATCATAATAAACCACAAAATCATTTGTCCCTTCCGGTAAAGTCAACACCGAAGCATAAGTAAGTCTATCCTTTAATTCGTGAAAAATTTATTATCAAGCTTAGGATCATATGACCTTAGATTTCTTTTGTGTTAATGATGTCAATGGAAAGGAAATTGTAGAAATTCCCTCAACAAACTTTCTATAGTAACGGGCCAAACCCAAGAAACTCCTAATTTCCGAATGGGATAAAGTTCTAGGCTAACTCTTGATCGCATTTGTCTTAGTGGGATCTACCTCAATACCCTTACTTGAAACAATGTGACCTAGAAAGGCCACAGACCTTAGCCATAACTCACATTTGCTAAACTTTGCAAAGAGTTGTTGTTCCTTAAAGATTTACAACACAATCCTCAAATGATTGATGTGATTATCATCACTTCTTGAATAAATCAATATATCATCAATGAACACAATCACGAACATATCAAGGTATTGTCTAAATATCTTATTCATCAAATCAATAAATGTCATCAGAGCATTAGTCAACTAAAGGTCAATCCCTTATCTTATGGTCCATCTCACCGCAACAAAAGAAAGCATTGGAACCTGCTAGACATTTTCCCTCATGTTTTCTTCCAAACTTAGCACAAGTTGGCAATAGAGACTCACTACATTTCCCTTCTTGAGGCTTAGGGTTAGACACCCTCGCATTGTTGAATCTTGGAGGACCATTAGAAGAACCTTCCCCGTAAAACCTTTACTGAAACTTTGAACAACCAAGTCCACCGGACATAGAGTATGAAGAGTTACCATCATCTATTGTTTCCCTCTTTAGTTCCCTAGACTTCTCCTTAAGTTTTTCATCCTCAATTTGTTGAGATTGAACCATAAGGCGAGAAATATACATGGCATGGACAAGAATAGCGGTAATACATTCTTTCACAACCAATACTCCCGAAACAAACTTGCTCATTCTAGCCCTAGAATCTACCACGATAGGTGAAGCATACCTCAACTACTATGTGAACCTCAAAGAATATTCTTTCACACTCATGTTTCCTTGTAGAAGGTTGATAAACTCAAGAACCTTACCCTCCCTCATCTCAAGAGGAAAAAACCTATCAAGGAAAGAAAACTTGAACCTTTCCCATTCTTGGGGGATCCTCATCTTCCGGTCTTTCTTCCTTCTATTGGTTAAACCAAATTTTAGAAACACCCTTAAGTTGATAAGCGACCAATTTTGCCTTCTCCACCGACGTCACTCCCATAATATCCAACACCTTGTAAACCCCATCAATGAACTCTTGAGGATCTTCCTCAACCTTAGAACAATAGAATTCCAGAGGATTCATCCTAGTGAAGTCCCTCACTTTAGATGTCGTCGTACCCACATTGGGTTCATAGGGACCACAACTTTTCTATTGGCTTGGGACATCACGGTTTGAGGCAACACTTGAAAAGCTGTCCTAAACTCCGTATTAGTCACTTGCTCAGCCAAAGGGTCAACCGAAGCTTGGAGAGCTTGAGGAAGAGCTTCTTGACTTAAATTCTCTCCCTCATTTCTTCTAGCAAAAGATCGTTGAGTATTCATATCATGTAGACCATCGGGTAAGGATTAGGAGGAAAACATTATAGAGTCAAACTCTATTGCACGATTTAGAGTAAAGAAAGAAGTTAATTTTCCTAACATCTTATAGCCTCTCATTCATAAATGTGGCGTGCTTCACACTTATGAACAAGACTATACCTGACGTGGTTTTGAGATATCCTGGAACCAATCTAATCCTGGCTTTGATACCAAGTTTGTTACGACCGAGGGGTACCCCTTAGATGTAACATGTTGTGCAAGACCTCGAGAGGCCTCATAAAAGACACCTAGCTTTCATAGTCAAGAAAACAGAAATCGATGAGAATTTAAAACGTTTCAACACAATAAAAGTTTAGCATTTCAAAAGCGGAAGTCTAATACACTTATCTCAAAACCCATCTAATACAATAGAATTTTGGGACATAGCCCATACAACAATATTCAAAACTAAAATAAAAGAACATATGGAAAGTAGTGGCCAAATACTTGAATACTATGATGAATCACTAATCTTCAATCTTGCCTCTACTATAGATCCTAGCCACGGGGATGAGAATCGATATCATCGGACCCTACATTTGGACAAGAAATGTAGGCAAGAGTAAACGTTAGTACAAGAATATACTAAATATGACTGCTTGAATAAACATAACATAAACAAAAGCAATAGACAACATAAGTAATATAGAATAATCAATGCACATAATAAATCATCATAACATTGGAGGAGTACGTCTTGAAGTAACATCAATTCATCCTTAGTCAAGACTTGGGTTACCGCCTCTAGTCTTACTCATCACGGAAGGTAATTCAAGAAACAATCCAAGCTAATGATTCATTATAAAATCTTACATCTTATAGATTACTTTTAAAGACATGGGGAATCACTTCTTGCCTAAGTATAAAGGTTTATGGGTAGTCCCCTCTTATCCTTCTTACTTTGGGATCATGGGTAATCGCCTCTTGCCTAATTCATATATAGGATCATGGGTAGCCGCCCCTTGTCCAACATACATAATAGGAACATGGGTAGTCGCCTCTTGTTCAACTTGTCGTCCTTTCCGTATTCTATGTCGACGCATCGATGATGCACACAATTGCTTGGAAGAAACTGATGATGATGGGGTACTTTCAGCAGATCCTCTTCTTGAGAATCCAGCCCTCTTTGCTGGATATCAAACTGCTGAATGGGGGATTGGGTGTTGCAGGAATGAGGGAAGACGAAAGCTAGAAAAGGCTGAGTTACTGATAGAATATTTGAGGTTTTGTGAGCGATATCCAGTGCCTTGGAGAATCATCTGTTCTCATGTACACAAGTTGTTGGGAGAGTGGTTTAGGATCCAACCTAGTGTGCGAGAGGATTTTAACAAACAATACAAACTCACTTTTGAATTTCTTTATGATTTAGTGAATAGATTAAAGGAACTTGGGGTGAGAGTACCACTTTATGCTGAAGGATACTCAGCAGGCAGTATCTGCAAATTGACTTGTTGCTCAAGTTCTGTTCTAACCTGAAAGATGGAGCCAGCTATGGTGAATCACCAGGTCAGTTTTCTCACTCCAACTCGTTCTTGTAGAATGTTGTACGCTCACTAATGTTGGTCAGAGCAAGTGCAGGATTAAACGTATCTCAACCTTTTACCTCATGTGTTGTATAATTATATACTGACTTTTTTCTCGTATCATTGAGATAATTTACATACTTTTTTTCGTACAACTCGATTTGTATCCTGACTAATTATTTGTAAGGTGACTAAATTATTATCCAATAGATGCAATTGGACTGATTATTTGGGAGGTTATGCTAGTGCTTCGACCGTATGATCAAGACCT